>PRKT01000505.1:274137-335438 GCA_003671525.1 Saccostrea glomerata
ACATTAGTAGTATAGACAAGATGGCATGGTCAAAATAGCAAGATCTCACGCGCATGCACGTGCGCTTCGCTCTGATTGGCTGAAACTAAAGTCTCAATATCTTTCTTGTTTCTTGTCATAATCTTTTGAAATTTTGGACATAGTCCTACATTATGAAGATCTACAGCATGATATATAAAAAATTTCATGAAAGCATGTGCATGCGCTCGTGCTGCAATCTGATTGGCTGAAACTTTAAATGGATATATATCCTTTGTTTTTTGACGAAATGCTTTGAAATTTAAAACATAGTCATGCATTAAGATATCCTAAAATATGATATAGAAAAAATTCATGAAATCACGTGCATGCACGCGTGCTGCAATCTGATTTGCTGAAACTTTATATGGCTATATCTCCTTTGTTTTTTGACAAAATGTTTGGAATTTTAAAATATAGTCATTCATTTAGATATTCTTCAATACAATAAAGATAAAAATTCATGAAATCACGCGCACGCATGTGTGCTGTAATCTGATTGGCTGAAACTCCAAATGGCTGTAACTCCCTTGTTCTTCAACTAAACAGGATGGGATTTAGAACATTAGATAAATATAAGGGATTCTACAAAAAGGTGTAGTCATTATGCACGTGCTTCCACGTGCATGCACGTTAAATGAGTAAAATTAAAAATACACTCGAATGAGTGAATTTTTTAATACTTTTGGATTAAATGCTTTAATATTAAGTATATTAAAATTTGAGATATTGTAGACAAGATAATATGGTCGTAACGCACTTGAACACGCGTGCAATGCCTATTTTTAAATATAATTTCTATTTTTCTGGGAAGATCTTGATTAAGTCTAAATTCCATAAAGTATTTCTTATCTAATAGATATTACAGGGAATATGGCACGAAAAGGGAGTTGGGGAGCGTTTGGGGAACATCTGTAACGGTCCCTGTTACAATTAGCACTAGTTGGAGTTACTATAACACATGTATCAGTCGAACACGTGCTAACTCGGTGTTTATGTAGACCGTCAATTTCATTGGCTATTATATTTATGAAATACCTGTTCTACAGGTATTCGATTGAACTATTTGACCAAATTTTCCTTTCTAAAGAAATGGGCGTGTCTAAAGATACTTCAAAACGTTCCATGCAAACAGAAAATTTTACCACTTCAATGCGCTTCATTGTACCTTTATTCAGAAATCGGGTTCGTTATTCTGTTTTCTTTTGTTGAGTTTAAAAAATATGATTATCTGTCTGACAGCTTACGTTACAGTCGTATTATGAAATAGGGATTACAGAATACTTTCTCTACCAAATTAAGAAATATGAGGAACATCAATTATTCACGATGTATCTTGATTCAAAACATAACAACTCTCTTCCTTCTAGCTTGACCTCAATTTTTTAGAGGAAACTTTAAAATTTCAAACAAAAATCTTAGGAAAGTAATATTCCTGCAGTACTCTGTGTGTTTTCAGGATAGTTAAATGACAGGAATGTGTTTTACATACATGTATACAGGTAAATATCAGTATCTCGAACATGGGATATCTCGAATACCCCGCTTATGTCGAAGTCGATCGTCGTATATTCTCTATATATATGATTTAAAAAACTACTGATATCTCGAACACGGTAATCTCGAATACCCCGCTTATGTCGAAGTATATTCAAAGTCCCAAGCCCTACTTTACCTGGCTTATCTCGAAGTGCAGTAAATTTTTCGGTCTACTGAACACACCTGGCGTCGTGACCTCACACTTTCTCGCCAGTGGCAATTAATTAACACTTTCAAACCGGGGGTATCTTAATTAATCCAAAGTTCAGGTGGGTATCTGTGACACGGTAATTGGTATGACAGCTTGGGTGTTTGTGTAGTCTACGACCGATAAAACAATTAGCCACTCGCAGCAAACCAGAAATTAAATACAGACAGTATTACCGATATTGCATTTAATAATATGCTTTATATAATTAAAATCGTAAATTCATAAAACACAAAAGATTTTTCAATATAAACTTAAACACTTAAGTTGCAGTGCGTAATGCACAGTGCAGTGATTGATAACATCCATGTTTATCTGCGTATAAATAGATAACCTTGACCGCCATTTCAGCATTTGCTCTGTTAGTTACGTAAACTATATGTTCCTAAGTAGAACTTGGTAATGTAATACAAGAAATCTATTAAAAGTATTCAAGTTCACAGTTTAAATACGGATTTTTTTTAGTGCTCTAAATAATATTTTGCTCTAAAATTCATCAAATAAAGTTTTTAAAAATTCGTCTTTTTCTTTTCTTACGGAGAAGGTTCCTCAACTACAACGCTAATGATACATCCCGTTTGACCACGTAAGCATGGCCTGGAAAATGTAAAATCGCTGTATAATTATGCAATAAGGCATGTATATTAAAATGTTTTACAATTATGCACGATAAAGAAAACACCAAAATTGTTTTTCTTAATAAATTTTATTATTTATTGCGAATATGCTTGAATCTTTACCGTAAAGACAACATGTTTGGTAATGCACGATAGTGTTATGCATGAAGATGTATAAGAAAAACGGGAAATTACTGATTCGAGTTTGGAAGATAATTTCGGATATCTCGAACCCCCGGATATCTCGAAGTCGTGTCAAAGTCCCTTCAACTTCGAGATACTGATATTTCACTGTTGTATTTACAAATGTAGAATCACCATCATATCAACATTTTTTCTGGCAATAACTTCAAAATAGATATTAATTTGTCAACTTTTATATTTACAACAAATTAAGGTACAATAACTGGGTTTTTTCTTCTTCAAAGATTTGGGCAACCAAATTTTGCATTCGGACAAGTCAAAATTGTGGTTCACTTGCCCAAAGGACAAGTGAAAATAAAAGTTAATGTCTATCCCTGTTAAGATAGAAAATATAAATATATGGAATGTTTTTAGCTCACCTGAGCCAAAGGCCGTCCGTCTGTCCGTCCGTAAACTTTTCACATTTTCAACTTGTTCTCAAGAACCACTGGACCAATTTTGACTAAACTTGGTACAAAGCATCCTTGGGTGAATGGGAATTTAAGTTGTTAAAATGAAGGGCCAAATCCCTTAACAAGGGGAGATAATCAAGAAAGGACAAAAATAGGGTGGGTTCATTAAAAAATCTTCTTCTCAAGAACCACTGGGCCAGAAAAGCTGAAACTTATGTGAAAACATCCTGGGGTAGTGTAGATTGTAAATTTTACAAATCATGACCCCCGGGGGTTGGGCAGGGCCACAATGGGGAATCAAAGTTTTACATAGAAATATATTGGACAAACTTTGAAAAGCTGAAACTTATGTGGAAGCATCCTGGGGTAGTATAGATTTCAACTTGTCTAAATTATGTTGAGTGGGGTTGGGTTGGGTAAGAATATGTATTACAAGGGGGAAATCTAGTAAAGAACAGAATGGTCAAAGCTTCCCAGGTGAGCGATTGGCCCATGGGCCTGTTGTTAAGTTTAGTGTGAATCACACAGACTTGCACATACGCATATTTTTCATTTCGAAGCACTAGCACGCTTCATGAAATATGCATATGTGAGAGGTCTGTGTGATTCACACAACAATACTTCACACTTAACTTGAAAGCAATCATTAAATGACTTGTCTTCTTTCTTATTTTATAAGCAGGAAAGGGTCTTTATGCTGGAAAGGAGTTCCAACAAGGAGAGTTCATTTTGGAATATGCCGGAGACCTTATCAGTAGGAAAAAAGGGCTTGCTCGTGAGAAAACGTATCCTTCTCACAAAGGAAGTTACATTTACTTCTTTACCTGGGACAGTAAACGATATTGGTAAGTACAAATGTTATTTTTGGCCACCAAGAGTCTGTTATTCTTTGACAATTTTAAATGCTGTGCATTTACATGTACTGGGAGGGAGCCCTACTAGGGCTCTAGATTCTCTAAAACTGGGGCCGATATTCGGCCCCGTTCCCAATGCAAAAACAGCTACCTTGACCCCCAAAAAAGGTGTCAATTTCCCAATTTCCATAGCATAATATTATTATAATAATCTTATGATTTGGCCTAGCAGTTAAGTTATTAAATAAATTCAAAATTCCTGTGACACTTTGAAATTTGCTTTCATACATTTCATATATTTGCATAGTGTATATTCACTTCAGAGCTGGATTATTTCTAGTGAGCATTGGCTCACAGACATCTTGTTATATATTCAGCCAATATCAGTGATAATTGCAGGAATAAAGCAGTACTAAAAATTAGGGTTTTGAAATTAATAATGAGTTTTGTTTTTTTCTTGTGTAACAGCTTGGATGCAACAAATTCATCTCGTAAATGTAGATTTGCAAATGATGCTGGCCCAAGAGATAATCGTCAAAATGCTGTGATGAAGTGTATACCAGTTAATGGAACACCACATCTCGGACTCTTTGCAGCAATGAAGATAGGCATTGGTGTGGAAATAAGATATGACTATGGTGTTAAAGATCTTCCGTGGAGAAGACAGGTAGTAGTTTCATTGTAGTCTTATTTCATAGACTACTGTTTAGATACTAGCTGCTGTTAGAAAACCTGTGAGCTTTGTGACATCCTGGTCATACTGGAGGAAGATTTGTTATCATTTTCCATTATTGCTAGCCAGTAATCTGAATGAAAGATAGAATATTTGGGTTTTCGAAACTCTGCAGTGTGTGGCTAACATGGCTAAGGTGGTCAATGATTTAATAATCTCAAGATACTCTGGGTTTTTTTTTTGTTTGTTTTGAGGATTCTCAATATTGGCCTCTGATTTTGGTTTGTTGAAAATAAAAGATCTATGATAATGATGATAGGCTCACAGGTAATGATTTGATTTGAACATATTTTTATTATAATATTAAAATACATAAATGGCAGCAGACGTAGCCTATTATAAGCTGTCTCCATGCTCACAGCTAATGAATAGATTTTGCTTAGAAATTAAATGAAATGTGGCCACACTCTAAAACTCTAATATTAAAATTTCTTCATGATCATAATGTTTGATTACTATGTTTTATTTTAATTTTGAAGATTGAAAATTGTGTACAAGAAAAAGAGGAAATTTCTGACAGAGAAAGAGTAAGTTCATTAACTTATATTTTACTTTCCAAAGATGAATTTTTAACATACAAAAAATTAAGATTTTAAAGATGCGATGTGACTTGAATTAAGCTTCTGCTACTGTGTTTTTATCAAACCCATGTTTTATGTGGAAGCCATTTTGAAATTGTCAATAGGATTGATTGTATATTGTTTAATGTCCCTCTCAAGAATTTTTCACTCATATGGGGAAGCCACCACTTGCCGCTGCAGAGCCGCAGATTTTATCGTATGCTCAGCACTCAAGGCCATTGAGAAGGGAGGGAACTTTTTCCTGCCAGCACTTACTGCAACACAGGACCTCGAATTATACAGTCTCTTCAGAAGGAAGAGACTGTACGCCCCACAGTGGAATTTGAACCCATGAGGTAAGGATCAACTCCTTACTTCGCGACTCTAGAGCAGACACTCTGACTACTGCACCACACGGGCAACTTTCAATAAGAAACAAAACAAACAATTATGATACATCTGGACCTATTCATCTCAAAAGCGATATCTTCAACAACAAAAAAATGATACTAGTATGTAACATTTTTTTATCCTACCCCCTCGTAGAAGGAAGGACTTGTTGCTTTAATGCTGTCTGTCCACCAAATTTCCTTCATTATCTGTCAAGCGGCAGGGTTCAAATGTGAATTTCTGAAAAATTAGAAGTACCCATTTTTTGTTCAGAAATGTTAAACCCTGTATTATGATGTGAAAAATTGTCATTTTCCTAGTATCTTGAAAATTTCCTTAAAAATGGCCAAAAAATATAAGTTGTTTTTGAATATTTTTCATAGCTTCTAACTGTTTAATTATATAACCAAAAGAAATGTTAAGAAATTCTAATCCATGGCATTTTTAGGACTGTAGGATGGGCCTAACAGAAGATGCTCAGATTCACTCATTTTCTTCAAAATTCAAGAACATCGCAGTTTCACAAAGCCTGTTTTTCCAATATTTTGATTCTGAGAGGAAAAAATTATAGCATATGATGCACTAAGTCTCTATTTTATATTGATTTTGAAATAGGACATTTAGTCTTATTTAGTTAATTGGTACATGGACAGGGCAATTCTAGGGTGCATGGCAAGTGTGACCGGTCGGCAGGGGATGCTCACTCCTCAATGACACCTGATCCCATCTTTGATGTTTGCTCTGCTCCTATTTTGTATTGTTTTGTGGGACTTCTGGTATTGAGTATCTAAAATGTTCATTATCTCAATTTGTGACATGACCGGTAATGTTTTCCTTTGAAGTTCACTGTACAATAACTAAATTACAGTGACAGAACACTTTTTAGTGGGTGGTTCTTATGCAAATGACCCAAACTGTACAATAACTAAAATAAAGAACAACTTGTATCAAGGTGAATCAAATTTATTTTAGAAATTAACAAAATGACTAGATTATTTAAATCTCTTTATACAATAAAAACTGAAACGTCAGAGAAAACACAGTAAACTTTTTAGGTCACCTGAGACACTCAGGTGACCTATTGCTATCTGTTTTCGTCCGTCGTCGTGTGTCGTGCGACGTCCGTCATGCGTCGTGTGTTAACATTTTAACATTTTCAGCTTCTTCTCTGAAACCACTGAACCAATTTCAACCAAATTTGGTATACAGCATCTATGTCTGAAGGAAAACAAAAATTGTGAATTTTATGGTCCCCGCCCCCCTGGGGCCTGAGGGGTGGGGCCAAAACCACTAAAATTATTGCAATCTTAAAAAATCTTCTTCTTTACTCCTGGACATCAAGCAGTCAAACTGTTGGCAGTCCTCTACCAAAATTGTGAAATTCATGGCCCCAGGGTCAGGGGTTCTTGTGCTAGGGCGGGGCTATATAGATTATATAGTGAAAATGCATTATTTCTTTGAAAATCTTCTTCTCTGCTTCTTGGTATTAAATAAACTAACTAAGCACATAGTTATGATTAGCAAGAGTGCCACTTTCAAAATTCTGAATTTTATGGCCCCAGGGTCAGGGGTTCTGGTGTTAGGGTGGGGCTCTATTCATCATATAGTGAAAATGCATTTAATCTTTGAAAATCTTCTTCTCTGCTTCTGGGTATTAAATAAACCAACTAAGTACACAGTTTTGATGAGAAAGAGTGCCACTTTCAAAATTGTGAATTATATGGCCCCAGGGTCAGGGTTCTGGTGTTAGGGCGGGGCTCTGATGATCATATAGTGAAAATGCATTTATTATTTGACAATCTTCATCTCTGCTTCTGGGTATTAAATAAACTGATTAAGTACATAGTTATGATGAGAAAGAGTGCCACTTTTAAAATTGTGAATTTTATGGCCCCAGGGTCAGGGTTTCTGGCATTAGGGCGGGGCTCTAATGATCTTATAGTGAAAATGCATTTATTCTTTGACAATCTTCTTCTCTACTCCTGGGTATTAAATAAACGAAGCACATAGTTATGATGAGCAAGAGTGCCACTCTCAAAATTGTGAATTTTATGGCCCCAGCAGGGGTTCAAATTTTTTTTTGTCATGGTCAAGTCCAGGACTTAAAGAGTAAATTTTAGGCAAGTCCGAGGAAGAAATTTCAGAGTCCATATTTACCTATTCATCATTAAATTTATGTTACTTATAATTTATTTTCACTTGTTGCATTGAATGAATAAAGACTATATGTATTAATATGTTTTATTTTTCCTCCATAAACTGTCATTTATATAGTCATACCTGAGTATTTCAACACAATACCAGACTGATAGAGTATTGGTACATTACAATAACTTTTACAAATACTCACTACTGAATAAACCATCTGTTACAATAAATAGAAATTAGAATGTGCTGTAAGTCACAGCTAAAACTGAAAAACAAACTCATTGCCGTTTGTCATATAGGAGGAAACATTAGGAATTGCGTAAAAGCAAGAGTCCAACTGCAAAGGTAAACAAAAAGACGGATTGTATTTTTCGAAACGTTCGTAATGTTTTATGGGTATTTCAACGCCCACAAACCCACATTTTTACTTAATACATTTGAGAATTTGCTTTATTTTTAGCTTTACGATCATTTTTTAACTTAAAAATAAAAATAAGCAAGAAACATAGCCAAGTCCAAGGATTTTGGCGAATTCTAAATGCCGAGTCCGGATCCGGAATTTGTTAGTCCGGGACATCGGGCTTGAGGAATTTTGAACCCCTGCCCAGGATCAGGGTTTCTGGCATTAGGGCGGGGCTCTATTGATTATATAGTGAAAATGCATTAATTCTTTGAAAACTATTTCTTTGCTCCTGGGTTTTATGCCAATGATCCAAGTATATATATATATTTGTGATGAAGAAAGGTGCATCTAGCAAAATGGTTATTTTTTATGCCCCCCCTGGGGGGGGGGGGGGTTACATAGTCTGAAAATAAATTAATACTTTGAAATCTGCTCTTTAGTATTAATTAACCATTTTATGATAAAATTCGCAAAATTTTGAAATATGTGGCCCAGGGTAAGTGGTTCCTTTGGGATGAGGTGCACAACTGGTTATAAAGTGGAGGTGCATTTTCTCTTTGTTACTCTGATCTACCTCTGGGTATTAAGTAAATAGAGTAAGCATGCTAAGTTATAATTATGATAAGCAATGGAGCCTCTTTGAAAATTGTGAATTTCATGGCCTTTGGGGTAAAACACAAACCAATTTTAATTATTTGAAAGTTGTTACATGATACTCAGGTGACCTATAAGGCCTATGGGCCTCTTGTTTTTTAAACGGTCAACAGATATTCTGTATTCACTATTCATTTCATAGGAAAAGTAAAATTACACATATTAAATGAAGCCAGCATAAAACTAATTCCTTGAATGGTTCACACATTGCGGATTTGTTCCTGGTTTCACTGCACAGTTTTCATTGACACTTAATTGTAAATCACCATGGAGATACTTGGAAGGCGGCCCATTGTTCTCAGATTCCAATAGCCTCTTCTCAGATTTACGTGACAGATCTAGAACTTGTGACACTTTTTGCAGCATTCCCAAGCTGCAATCTTTGTACTTTCGCAGGGCATCGAATCTATGTTTTTTTTCACAATTTCTGGTTCAGGGACTCCTGCTATGTACATTTAAGTTGCATATCTGCCTTACCCATAATGATATGTGAAATTTCCAGACAAACCACTTTGTCTGCAATCACCTTCATGAAACTTTTAAAGAGGTAGAGCCACTTTGTTCTTTATTTGGCCCTGAGAATTTCTGAAAATTCAAAACCGCTCAGTTTAGGTTGCAAATGCAGTATTTATCACTTGGACTGTTGGTGACCACGTATCTATTAATTGTGACGTAATTTCACATCTAGTCAATGCATTATGACGTCATAAAATGCGTCATTTTCCTCATATCCTGTAAATTCCTTTGAAAATGACCTAAAGTTGAAGCGTTTTTTTCAATATTTCATATAGAGCACAACCTCTGATCCAAAATATGCCAATACATAATGAAATGTCTATTTCTGAAGATCAGAAAACATGTTTTATTTTTTGGATCGTGGGCTGTGCTCATATTTTAATTCTTTGTTGAAGGTAGTCAAATAAGCATATTTTCTGCAAATTTCAGGAACATTGCAATTTCTCAAAGCCTGTTTTCAAATATTTGGATTCTCAAAACAAAATTTCATTATAGAACATGAAAGCATCAAGTGTCTACTTTATTTTGATATATGAAAATAGAAAGAGGGTGATAGTTAAGTAATTGATATAAGTACAGGGCCATTTTATGCATAAGATGGCTCTTGCTCTTTGTTTATTCCGACGTTTTGCTGAGAATAACGAACTTTTACATCCCTCAATGGCGGCTATGGGCGCTGATAGAATGGTCCCCCTTCAATCGCCTTCAGGTACGCATAGAAGAACTTTCTCCTAAAGAAGTAAACAAAACAACAAAGTCATTAAGGCCATTTATGGGGGGATTATTATACCCCCCATAAACGAAGTTTGGGAGGGTATATAGGAATCACCTTGTCCGTCTGTCTAGCTGTCTAGCTGTCCGTCCGTCTAGCTCGCTGTCCGTCTGTCTGTGCAAACATGTCCGGTCCATATCCTTCTTACGGAGGGACATTAGAATCTACTACGTATACTCCACACAGAGATTTCCCATGACCTAAGGGTGTGTCATGACCTTGACCCAAGGTCATTTGGGGAACTTCAAGGTCACTGGAAGAAAAAATTCATAATTTGTGTCCAGTCCATATCTTTCTTATGGATAAACTTGGTAGGTTCTCATTTCAAACAAAGATTGCCCATGACCCAAGGGTGGTGTCATGACCTTGACCCAAGGTCATTTGGGGAACTTCAAGGTCACTGGAAGAAAAATTTCATAATTCATGTTTTATACATATCTTCATTATGGAAAAACTTACTTCTGAATAACCCAGCGGGGGTTTTTTTTCTCCCGTTTGGACAGTTCTGGTTCTATTTCAAAATACAAATTCATAAATTTTTTTGTAAATTGGAGAGAGAGAGAGAGAGGGGGGGGGGAGAGAAATTTCAAACATACCTAAATCAGAGTAGTGTTTGATGATTTGTTCTGAACATTTAACTCCCCTTATCCTCCTTTGTTCCTCTTAGAGGATTGTCCTACGAACTTGTTATATTTTCTGTTCTTGTTCTCGCCAATAAAAAATTGTTCAGCTGTCACACTATGGTGCTCGTCACATCCTCTGAGCCCAAATAATTGGCTAGCATAAAAAACATGGTCAACTGCAAATGTTCTCCGTTCTCTTGTCCAAAGACTCCTTTCTCCCACAGTTTCTCTTCCTGTTCCGGAAGTATCTGGTCCGCACGTTTTATGTCAGCCAAGTCCTTGATCAATGAGATTTCTCATTTGTTCATCAGCGATCTTCTGAAATCCAGCAATTTCTGCATTTTTTTCATCGAAGAAATTTTTGTCATATATTCCTTTATCGCTTAGGTGCCTTAACAGTCCACACAATATCAGATAAATTGATTTCTATGGGTATTCCATCCAGTCCTTTTTTAGCTCTTTTGAGCCTTCTTCTGAGCCAAAGGCTCAAAGAGCTAATGCTATGGCCATTTGTGCGGTTTGCGTAATTTTTTAGAATATGGGCCATAACTCAGCTACCCCTTGGGCAATTATTGTCAAATTTGTCACAGGGTATCCTTGACCCAAGGGCTACCATATATACTAAAACTAGGGATGGAACCCTTAAACAAGGGGAGATAATCAGGAAAATAAAAACCAAAAGTACTAGTTTTTAAAAAATCTTGGATACAACTTTGAAGTGACCTTTGTCCCAGGGTAATTCCCCATGCAATTTTCAATCTTTAACATATCCTGACCCTTGTATTAAAAATAACCCATTTCTCTGAGTCCATAACATTTTTTTTTGAGAACTTTATTTTCAGGTAATTAGGCGATAGAGTATGCTCACAAAAATTTAATTCTCATGTATAATATTATTCATTAATAAGATTATAAAGAACAATGACCACAATTCTTGAAAATTTTGTCTTGCTAATCAAGAGTCAATAACTATCTTGCGAAAATAAGGTGTCACGAAAATTTAGTGATCTGCAGTATTGAAGCTCTTCATCCATTAGAGGTGTCCTAAAGTGCGTAGATTTTTCCTCCTCTTTAAGCTCAATTTTGATGAATGGGTTAATGTCCATAATTACATCAAAAGCGCCATAATCATTCCCAAAATCATCCCCAAGTCTTCTTCTTTCAGACTCAGCGATAAATCACATATTCCTTTAAATGCTAAATTTTCATTCTGTAGAGTTTCACATATTTGAGAAAGTGTAAAATTGTCTATGTCATTGTTCCATGCATCAAGAAAATCGATATCTATTAGATCTACATCCGTCTGACCAGCCATTGCATCACCATCAAAATGATTTTCGCATTGACAGTGTGCACGAGCGCAAAAATGCATCGTTTGATGATTGCTTACTTTGTCACCTTAACCTTCAACTTTTATTCTTTATTCAAATTAGTTATCATTGCATAATCTGATTCGCTACAAAAACCACACAGATACAGAAGCTCCAAAATCTAAAAATACCGGTAATCGATGTTTCATGTCACAAGTCATTTAGAATACTTGTTTCTTATTGTATGACAGAAACAGGACAAGGCGGGGCTCAAGCTATCACTCTCATCCTATATCTCTCGCACAATAAGAAACTCATACTCTATATAATACATGTTTCATTCTATTGCTTTAGAGCAAATGAGCTAGGTTACTGTAAACACTGTAAACACATGATGAACCATTTTTTTTCTGTGTATCTTTTATTTGAGATTAATCAGTTTGAAATCAGTCATAATTTCATTAACTATGATTAATTTTCATGAATAAGGATAAATGTTGTACTTCACAAATCTCATGAATATTTTTCTCATGCAGATAAAGATGATAAAAGTTGGTTTACCATGTTAACAGTACTCAGATTAGTGTTAAAGTTTTGGACCCTTGTTCCAGTCCAAAGAAAATTATGATTTTTTCTTCAGAAAGCAACAGACATTTTTAAGTAATGTAATTTAATGATTTTTTCTGCAGTTCAAAGAATGCTCAGTGGTGTTGGTTAAATTGCCCAGGAATATTGGAAGAGATAATGGTATGTATGAAAACTTTTCATGCAAATCAGAGTAAAAGTTAAGGGTCATAAACTCTCTGCTCACTCATATGAAATTTTTCTTTAACTTTTATGATTTTCTAAAGCAAATGTATATTCTGAATAAAATACAAACAATTATCATATCAGGGTTCTCCATGAGCTGTTTTACTGTGTTGCTTCCGACACAGTAAAATTTTCTCCAACACAGTAACGATTCAAATTTCATGCATGCGTCACAGTAAAAATTTTGCAGACACAGTAAGAGTTGTGATAATTAGAAAATCTAAACACACACATTCTCTCTAACGTTAACTGAAACTTTAATCAAACAATTCTACTGTCTTTCAATTCAAAAAGTTATAACACTTAATTACTAGGGCTTCACCTTGAGTAATCAATCAATTATCTCCAAGACCCTCGCCGGACTTTTATGCATGACGGAACAAAGACAAATAAATTGTTTTCACAATTCAATGTACCGGTTTATTGGTAGTTGCAATAATACATTATATAAGTACTATTTGTGAAAAATATATGTTTTTCCTATAGAACCACGGCTCTAGAATTATATATGTAAGCAGTCAAACATAACATCGTACCGAAGTCATTTATTTGATGTAAATAAATTGCCGAAAATTTTGAAATTTCAGCATGTTCAAGGAACTCATTTTTTGTAATGCGGTAACTTTTATGTCAAACTTTGCCCTGCAAGCCATGCTATAAATAGAGAATATTACATACTAAAATCCATATCATATTGACATAAAAGGCACTTAAACTTGACAAATTTATAAAGGAATATTAGACATTTGTGTCATTAAGAGTTATCTCTCTTATCAGAGTACCAATGCACCTTAAAGGATTCTTCATGCCTTCATTGGCTGTCTGTTTGTTGCACCTCATATACAGATAACTAGATATCATGATTTTGATCATGTATTGCTAATAACAAAGCTTTTAAGCTCACCTAAGCTGAAAGCCTAAGTGAGCTTTTCTGATCACTTGTCATCTGTGAACATTGCCAATGTCTGATCATCTGTAAACTTTTTGCATAACCTTGATACAGGGTCCTTAAAAGTAAAAAAATTCCACTTATTAACTCCAACGAAAAAGTCTGGGGGTAGAAGGTGGGTGGGTATATAGTAGTGTTGGCAAATCGGACAATTTTTAGTAACCGGTTACTCGCTCAATCTTCCGATCAATGTACCCGGTTACTCGGATGATTTATTGATATGTATCATTTATCTCATCTTTTACTCATCGGTTCTAATAAAACACAAAGGTATTGTGAAAAAACTTTATTTATAAACTTAAAAAGAACACGCACGCAATACCTTGAATTTCAAATATAATATAATATAATCAAAAAATTAATTGAATAGGAAGAAAAATAAATATTCAATGTTTCACGCTATTTTACAATCAGTTTTCATCAGTTTTACTTTTCAACCCCAGATATATGTCAGGATCAAGGAGAATAATTATTTAGAAAGTTAAAGTCACTATAACTCCAATTCACATTCATTAAATTTTACAGATATGGAATCAGCTGTTCTTTTAAAATACTTCCAAGCTATACATGTACTTGTCTTTGGCGGCATCTCGTTAAAATATTTAATGGGGTAATTATAACTTGGGTCTTCAGGTGACCCGCTTGCAATCAAAGCTATCAATTAAGTGTGAAAACCAATCAATCATATTAGCTATATATAGTTAAACCATAGATCATTAAGTGTATCGGTAAAGAAAAGTTTATTTGCACGTTTATAAACAAATTAATATGTTTTAGTTATGTACCATATAAGATGCATTTTATCCGAGTAACAGAATAACAATTTTAATAACCGATACTCACATCGTTCGACGGTTAACCCTTTAACCGGGTACTTGTTGCCAACACTAGTATATCGGAAACAACTCGTCCTTCTGTGTGTTTGTACAAATGTGTCTGGTCTATATCTTTTTTTATGGATAAACTTTATGGGTTCCAATTTTATACAAAGAATTCTTATGACCCGAGGGTGAGACATGACCGCGACCCAGTCATGATGGAGAAACATGGTAATTCCAAATTCACACAAAGATTGCTTCTGACCTGAGGGTATGTCATGACTTTGACTCAAGGTCATTTGTGCAGCTTCAAGAAAACTACACAGTATGTTCAGTGGAAAAGCTTGCATTAGTGATATTTCCTTTGCGTGCTATTGACAGTCAATCTTTTTTAAATGAATGTGTAGCAAAGAATTATACAAAGAAACCATTTGTTCACACAACAAGTATTTTATTTGATCTGGATTGAAACTATGTAAGATCAATGGGACTTAACATCGACAATCAAAATGTTGTGCATGTTAAAGTATGGCAATCGTCAGATTTTTTGGAAATTTTACGCTGAAGTCCTCTTACTTCAATACTATTTGTTAAAATTCAATTTTTATAACATATTTAGATTCAACAATGTTAATAATTTATAATTAACATTCCACATAAAATCTGCTCAAAAAGCTGTAAAGGACAAAGATTTATGAGGGACTATTTCTTGTGGTGGAAGGAAATTTAGCAGATAATTCTGCAAATCTACACATTTATTAAATTTGATATCTTCTAACTTTAGCCTCACATACTTTTATTCGGAGAATATTTTCTATTATGATATTATTAGGAATATTTAAGATAGCCAGGTCTTAATTATGCCCCCGGATCGAAAGATCCCGGGGTTAATTGTTTATGTCCTGTCTGTCTGTTTGTCTGTCTGTTTATCTTTTTGTCTGTCTGTTGTCAACTTTAACCTAGCCCATAATACTTGAGTGGGTAGGGCTAGGGCTCTCACATTTCACATGTGTATTCCTTGTGACAAGACCTTTCTTCGGGTACCACCAAATTTGACCTCTTGACCTTGACCTTGGAGTTTGAAGTACTTTTATAAAAAAAATACTACACATTAACCTTGGTCATAACTGTTAAATAGTTGGAGCTTAGGACATATTTATACAAGTGTGTACTACCACTTTATTCAATGTCCCACTCCAGAAATGTGTTTCCATCGGGGGCATAGTGTTTCACAAACACATCTTTTTTATATTTTTATTTGCCCGGATCGATAGATCTAAGGTGTATGTTGTTTTTGTCCTGTCTATTTGTCTGTTTATCTGTTTGTCTGTCTGTTGTCAACTTTAACCTTAACCATAACTTTTGAACCATGAGAGATAGAGACTTCATATTTGTTATGCATACTTCACCAATCAAGCTCTTGCAAAAGTCATTCTGTGGAAAATACTGGGCAACAACTGGCCACAGTTCACTATCAATTATTTCCCTGTACTTTTCAGCATTGATATTGCCATTGACAACTGTCAGAGTACCCGGTCCATTCCAGCAGATACACCCCCAAATCATTAGACTAACCTCTGCACCATGACCGGGGCTAATGCATTGCGGCATCCACTCCTCTCCGGGTCTCCGCCACACATATACGTGATTATTTTCTCCAATAATCACCTAACATTCATCAGAAAAAATAACATGATTCCAGTCACCATCCTTTTCCCCCTAGCCCACTCGACTCATTTCTTTATGTTCACATCTCGGATTTGTATGTTTTTTCTTACAACTCGTCTGTGGTATTTATTTCGGAATAAACATCTTTTTACAGTTACTTCTGAAACAGTATTCCTCCAAAACTGGTTGAATCTGGCAGTGATATTTTTCAGTGGGGGGTTCAACACGTTGTGTTTTTACTAACCTCAAAATTGACTGTTCGTCCTGCACACTAAGTTTTTTCTTTCTTCCCTTTCTAGGCTTATTCTCCACCGAACCCCATTCCTGATATCGCTTTATCACAGCACAAACTGTACATCGGTCTAATCCTAGACACTTTTCAATTTCTGATTGTTTTATTCAACTCTGAAAACTATTTACGATCCTTTGTTTTAAGCTTGGTGATAAATCTTTCGCCTTTCCCATTCTCTGTTTACATACAGAATGACATAATTTATTGCATCACAATCATGATACGTCTTATCTTATTATAACAAAATACGTCATTTAACCAGTCATGTGCCCTTTTTATTTAAACATGCAAACTGAGAGGAGTTACAGATAGATAAGAGTGAACGTTTCTTTTTAACCGCAATTGGAACACCATTTTGTTTATAATATTATGATCCGCCGCTGTACTTTATTTCACTGAATGAACTATCAAAAACAGTAAAACAAGCATTACCGAGAGTGAAAGCTTTTCATTGTGACGTCACAATAGAGGTAATCAGAAACACAATGTTCCGTGACGTATTTCATTTGACAAAACTCAACAAAATAAGATATAAACAACAAACAAAAATGCATAAATTGCATTAAAATGGAAATAACTATCTTCTAATTTCAATTTGGTATTTGTGATCCTTAATGCTGATTTAATGGTCGCAAATTGAGTTTTACCTGCGACGCATAAGCGAATCCAGTAAAACAGATGTTTGCCATTAAATCAGCATTTAATGTAACAGTCACAAATACCTATTTGAAAATCTCTGATTTGAAAGGGAAAAATCTATAGGAATGTTTACTATATCATATCATAAATCAGGGGCTGACAAATAGATTTTTAAGGCACTAGTCCAAGGGCAAGTACAATAACATGGTCTAAATTGACCTGCCCTACCTAAATTTTTGCTTGCCCTACCTTAAGCTAATTCTGTTTTTATAGACATTTCAAAATAGAGGAAGACAAATGCTGAGCAAGGACCTATGCCAAGTGTTAAATTAATGGCCTACAAATACATTTTATTTTTTCGATTAGTAACTTGCCAGCAGGCAAGTGTTTGATAAAATTCCACTTGCCCACCCCTAATATTCACTAGCCCCGGGCGTCGGGCAATGGGATTTGTCATCCCCTGATAAATGTATTTAAGACACTATAAGAGTTCTTTAATATACAGATATAATGAAAAAATGGAAATTGGAAAGTAAATTTAAAGAACCCTAAAACTTTTTTATAAGTATTCTTTTCATTAAAAATATTGTTTATTAAATAATTATTTTTAAACAATTTCAGAGAATTTAAAATGTCATGTTCAAGAAGGAACCTTGGACACTGCAGTGGTAGAAGAAACCTTGGACACTGCAGTGGTAGAAGGAACCTTGGACACTGCAGTGGTAGAAGGAACCTTGGACACTCAAGTGGTAGAAGGAACCTTGGATACTCTGGTGGTGGAAGGAACCTTGGACACTCCAGTGGTAGAAGGAACCTTGGACACTCCAGTGGTAGAAGGAACCTTGGACACTCTGGTGGTGGACACTCCAGTGGTAGAAGGAACCTTGGACACTCCAGTGGTAGAAGGAACCTTGGACACTCTGGTGGTGGAAGGAACCTTGGACACTCCAGTGGTAGAAGGAACCTTGGACACTCTGATGGTGGAAGGAACCTTGGACACTGCAGTGGTAGAAGGAACCTTGGACACTCTGATGGTGGCAGGTACCTTGGACACTCCAGTGGTAGAAGGAACCTTGGACACTGCAGTGGTAGAAGGAACCTTGGACACTCTGGTGATGGAAGGAACCTTGGACACTGCAGTGGTAGAAGGAACCTTGGACACTCCAGTGGTGGAAGGAACCTTGGACACTCCAGTGGTAGAAGGAACCTTGGACACTGCAGTGGTGGAAGGAACCTTGGACACTCTGGTGGTGGAAGAAACCTTGGGCACTCCAGTGGTAGAAGGAACCTTGGACACTGCAGTGGTAGAAGGAACCTTGGACACTCCAGTGGTTGAAGGAACCTTGGACGCTCCAGTGGTAGAAGGAACCTTGGACACTCTGGTGGTGGAAGGAACCCTGGACACTCCAGTGGTAGAAGGAACCTTGGACACTCTGATGGTGGAAGGAACCTTGGACACTGCAGTGGTAGAAGGAACCTTGGACACTGCAGTGGTAGAAGGAACCTTGGACACTCCAGTGGTAGAAGGAACCTTGGACACTCCAGTGGTAGAAGGAACCTTGGACACTCAAGTGAAAGAAGGAAATAAGGGCAAGGCTCTATCATTATTTTGTATTTTTGCATTGAACTTCAATTTACCTTCTGGAGTTTAATTGTTTGGCATGTGGACAAAGAGCTGATATTAAGCTCTACTTTTCATGGACCATATGAGCTTTAGTACTCATTCTTACATTTGATATGATAAAATAATATAACTTATGATGCATATGTTTTGATTTTAGGTGATAGCTGCATTGATCTTCTGAAATGTGGAAAATGTGGTGCAGTCTTTCATCATATTGATGTTTTTATTGACCATAAGAAAAAATCATGTGATGTAGAAATTGGGGTAAGCAAGACTACTGAATTTGAAAATTAAAGATAAAAATGAGGAAAGATAGTTTAATAGATACATTTGAAAACATGTATCAAATTAAAAAAAATGAAAAAATCTATTTTGATGGTAAAATTGTAACTTATATTTTTCAATGATACACAACAAGACTGCCACTTTTCCTAAGTATTAAGAATAAAGTTAAAATTTGTGAAAATGCAAGGATGTGTCAATCAAACCCGCCAAAAAAATTAAAATTTTAGTAATAACTTTTAAAGGAAATAAAATTTTTAATTAATTTTTGTGTGAAATGTTATTAAAATATATAAGTCGTAATATCATAGAAAAAATATTAACTTCGAATCTGTGTCCAAGTACCTTTATGAAAAATCCAAAATTTCTAGGACTCCTACATAAATCAGACCTATCTTTTGTTTCAAAATTTGACACCCAAAAAACAACTTAGAGGCGAGTATATACTGTAACTGGGAGAGAAAACACTTAATATGAAAACAAACTGTAAATTGGAACAAATCTTTAAAAAAAAAAAAAACTAGTGAAACGATAAATAATCATGTTAATAAGAAATCATGTTAATAAGAAAGCATTTTCAGGTTGTTGAAATTTGTTATAGCCAGCGTACTGTAAATCATTTTTTATTTTCGCGTTATTACGTGAGACAGTGTACTGGCGAAAATGTAATTCTCACGTATTAGTATTCCTTAAGATTATATAGACCAATAACCACAATTCGTGAAAAATTTGTCTCGCTAATTAAGAGTCGATGACTAACTCGCGAAAATAAGGTGTCGCGAAAATTTAGTGATCTACAGTATTAAAGAGATGTCACAGGAACATGTGAAAGCCCCTTTTTCTGTTTCTTATATATATGTCAATTAATTCAATTTCTTTCATTAAAGGAATCAAGTTCTGTAAATACATCACCAGTGGAGGATAAAACTACTGAATCAACAGGTATGTCATACATGTTGGTATGTGAGTTTATTGCACATATATAGTTGCACATGAGAAATGGCTCAGACTACTTTATTCAACCTTGGTATGATTTCTAGTCTTATTCTTCATCATTTAAAAGTGTCCAGACTGTCATGGGATTGAAGGACTTGAAATAAGGACACGTTGTACATTCATTATATTGTTGTTAGTCTATTCTGAGATTTATTCAAAAGACATTGTCTAATTTAGATTGAGATTTAAGGACATATGCAATGAACCCTAACAACTGAATTTTTTAAATGTTTGGGTACTCATAATCTAAGAATCATCAAACTCTGTCAGCTGATGCATTTTTTGTCCTCAGAATGAGTTAAATAAAAAGAAGGTCATTATGACTTATTTTTGAAATTTCAAGGCATTATTTAAATTTTCAAATAATACGAGTCTAACATACTCAATCTTTGTCATTTGAGGCATATTATCATTATGGATTCAGAGTATGTTTACCATAAAGTAGGTCTCAAGCGAAGGACAGGTCTCTATGTCCCACAGGGGATTCAAACCAGCAATGTTAAGATCAATTCCTTACTTTGTGACTCTAGAGGAGACGCTCTAACCACTGCAACATGCGACCAACCAAAAACTTTTGAAATTTCATGGATAAATTTAAATGCTTTCGAAACTCATTGGCTTAAATCATGAAGCTTCATCAATTGTAGCATCATTGTGTTCTTGGAGTGTGTCAAGTGAAAAATAGGTCACAACGATCTACTTTTTGAATGTTGTTAAATATCACTTTGTATACGAGGGCTGTTCGGAAATTATTGAGACAATTACATTTACTCCATAAAGGACGGAGATAATTTCTTGAAAATTCATCAACATCCTAAAAAGAAAGACTAAAACACTTAAGCAAATTTTCTAATTCTTACGATAATTACATAAGTTTCTCTGAAGTAATAAATGTACATATGTGTATCGACCCGGAGCAGCCTCGCTACGTCATTTAACGTTACGTTAGCCGTAGATTGTTTCGCATGTGAAACGATCGGGAAGCGTTTAATACTCTTCCTTCTTTGTTTTTACATATATAACATTACAAAAATCAAACATTCCCTTTTCTTGAACTAATCTTTAAAAATATATGCTGTTCCTACCCCAGTCAAAAATTTACTTTTATGGGAAAGGATGACTTAGAATCATGCAGTGCCAATTTATGCAACGCGGGTTAAATACCGTAACGATATCAATACTGTACGTAATAACTCATGGTCGTCCAGATCTTTTAATTTTACTCTAGTTAAATTAATTGTTTAAAAAATTGTATACCAATGAAATAACAAACCCTAACACATCATTTTTTTCCTCGTTGTTATTGTTTTAGCAGGTCGTTCAGTCTTAGAAAAGTTCTACATTGCGCTACACAAAATTTTAGGTTTGATGGCTGCTCCGCCCTTGATGTCAATATCCATTTTTCGTTGTTAGCAAATTTCTCTACCGCGCTTAATTTTTTTATGATCTCCGCATTTCTGATCAAAATTCTATCAAATTTGCACAACAAGAATTTGAACCAAAGCTGAAAAATTATACACTTAAACTGAATTATTTTCGCTCTCATTATGGATCCACGAAGAGTTAGAATTTTCGGGTTACATATTTTCAATATCTGATTCCGCGACTGCTCCGGGTACCCCTACTATTGACACATTTATATACCATTGTAGAGAAAATATTGAATATTTGTAAAATATTTCTTGCTCTTATCAATTTTTAGTGTATGTCAAGCCTATATGCCAATTTTCACTGAAAGACGTTCATTAGAAAGCAAAATATACACAATGTCTCAATAATTTTCGAACAACCCTCGTACTACCTAATCTTTTTTATGCCATTTTTGTTTATGTTTTTCAGTTCAAAAAAGTAACACTAACAAGAAATCAAGACCAAGCAGACCATGTCCTTTTTGTGGGACTTTTGCCTCAAGACTGACTGAGCATATAAAAAGAAAGCATAAGACTGAAGAAAGCGTCAAAGTTGCACTAGAACTACCAAAGGAACTAAAGGACAGAGAATTCCAACGATTTAAGAGAGAAGGAATTTTTAAATTTAATTCAGATATCCTGATGGATGATAATCCAGATTATAACAATCTTTTAAATGAACGAAAACAAGGTAGTGAAACTCTAGCTATGTGCTCTCTCTGTAAGGGATTTTTCAGTAAGAAGATTATCTACAGACACAAGAAAATATGTGTTGCAGGAGAAAGCACATCTGATTATCCTGCCACATGCAGTGTTAGGCTTTTGAGATCAAATCCAGCTTTTTCTAATTCCTATAGACAGGAAATATTAGAGTGCTTCCAAAACACTAAGATTGGGAAACTGATCAGGACTGATGAATGGATTCAAAGATATGGGTACTTTTCTTACAAAAATTTTGAGGGATCCGAAAAGAAAATGGAAAAGAGAGCATCACTGATGGCCAACCTGAGGCGACTGGCTCATCTCTACCTAGAATTTAAGAAAGTTTTAGCTACAGTCGATCCGCCCATTACCTCTGAATCATGCAGTGAAATGTTCAATCGGGATGCTGTTGAACTCGTTCAAGATGCCATTATTAATATGACTACAAGGGATGATAATACTGTTAAGGATGCATTGAAAAAAAACATGAGATACCTCATACAAGATGTTTGTAAGGTAATGAGAGCGAATTACCTCCTTTCAAAAGAAGATGACAAAGCTGATGAGATGAGCAAATTCCTCACAATTATGCAAACTGTTTGGCCTTCATTCTTTGCTGCATCTGAGGAAGCATGCTTAAAGAAAAGACAGTCTCATTTGAGAAGGCCGGAGAGATTACTTCTTGAGGAGGATCTTGCAAAACTTAGGGATTATAGCAAAGAAGCAATGGAGCAGTTGGCATCTGATGTATATGAGATCATGGAATATAATAAATATAGCCAGCTGAGAGATGCTGTTGTGTGCAGATTGACATTGTTCAATGCACGGAGGGGAGGGGAACCTAGTCGTTTGACACTGAAAGAATGGAATGATGCTCTTAGTGAAGCCTGGATAGATTCCGGTAAAGTTCAATTGATTGAAGATGCGATTGAAAAAAAGCTTTTATGTGAAACCAAAATAGCATATATACATGCATCGAAAGTGGCCAAGCTTGTGCCCCTTTTAATTCCCAAGGACTGCTGGAAAGCAATGTCAATTCTTACTGATGTGGATGTACGCAGAGGAGCTGATATCAATGTAAAGAATAAATTTGCATTTCCAAATACAAAGCACTCACTGAATCATGCAACTGGATGGACTTGTGTAAGCAAAATGTGCAAAAAGGCTGGATTAGAACGTAGCATTAATGCAACAGACATGAGGCACTATGTTTCAACAGTTTATTCTCTCCTGGATGCATCACCCCTTGACAGGGAAATGTTTTTCAAACATCTTGGACATTCCAAAAATATTAACGAAAATGTCTACCAATGTCCACCCGCCTTGAAAACCATAACGACCGTTGGGAAATTTTTTAATTCTTTAGAAGGGAATATTGGTAAGTGGATGAATGTATTTTCTTATTATTTAGGATGTTTATCACTTGTGTCCGTAAAAAGTAATATTAATATATAATGAAAAATTGTTTATTTTTACCTTTTCTCACCAGGGACCAGAAGAGCTTATGCGATAGTAATGTGTCTGCCATCCATCAGTCTGTCTGTCAAGCTATAATGCAACCAATTGATGATTATTTGTTTTAATTTATGCTTACAACACAGGAGATGTTTGTTTATACAAAATTATAAGAAATGGAAAAATAATAAAATTTGTAAATTGGCATCTACTCTGAAAAACCTAGTGGGGGGTATTTGTCCCTATTGGGCAGTTCTAGTTGCTGTTGTAAAGTTTCAAGTCCCAACTGCTACTTTTGAAGGTTTTCTCTTCCTCTGGTATTTTTGAATATCAGTTATTTTTGTGGTATATCTGAATGGTGCATGTTTATCAATCAATCTGTTATTTATGTCAGAAACAGAAGGCTATAGTGATGATGGTTATGATGATTCTGCAGAAAATGAAATTGGCTGCTTCCAAGATGGTAAGTTTATGGGATTTATAAATAAGATTATTCAATCTCTCTACAAGGAGGTTATATGATGCGGCGGGGCATTCATGTCCTATGCACATATTTTTAGTTGTTTCATTAACTTGCTATTCAGTAATTTACCTCGTTTTAAAAATAGTTCATATGTAGAGCATGTTCTTGCATATTGAATCAACTGAGATATATATACTCCGTCTGCAGATGATGAAGGTATATTGCTGCATAAGTAAGAAAGTTAATGATAGAAAAGTTAGTCATCACATTTGTCATATAGCTTGGTTGTAAGATTACCATTAACGTTTTTTTTAAAGTAAAATATCTAGTTCATATGAAACAGATGTGTCAGACTCTGTGGAATATTTTATCTCAAGCTTAAGACAGAAGACCTTAATGATCTAAGGCCATATAAAATTGAAATCTTGGTTCTCAGGCCCGCGCGCATCCGTTTTGAGATAGCAGCATTGCCGATTTTATTGTATTTTTGATAAAATAAAAAGTTGGTCTTGCGGAGACCAATCCGGGAAAAAAAATCCGACCTCATTTGTTTCGTAGTTTAGTATTCAAATATCACTTCCGGTAGCCATTTACAATGAGATTTTGGCTACTTTGTTTGAAAATACATTCGAGGACATTACCTACGATGTTTACACGCTGTTAAGCAATGGATAAAGCAGAAATTTTGACCAGAAATGGAAAGTATATCTGTGATTAAAAAAATTAACTTTATGTTAAAGAAAATTCAGAAATTAAAATTAAAAAAAATACCTCCCTCATCTACTTTATTGCCAATAAAATGAAAAATAAAATGCCGCCCTCCCGCATCTGTTTTGGAGAAAATTGGCCTGAGAACCAAGGAATTAAATTTAGATAGCCTAAAGTAAAAGATAAATCTTTTTAAAGAATACATTGATGAATAAAAATTTGAAGAAGTCATCTGTAATTCATAACACTCTTTTATTTAATGAATTGACATGAAAAAAAAATGTGAATTTTTTAGGGTTATGCGGTGGAAGTGAACATTGATGGATATATACAGTAAAGACTTTTCTCCCTTCGAGCAGAACATAAATGCCAGGGTAAAGGGACTTCAGTCCTCTTGGAGTCGGTTATTTTTCTATTTCAACAAAAAAAAAAGAAATCTATTAAATTGTTAACAGTGAATTTTGCAAGATTTATATACATGTATTAATGTTGCCTAGTGTTACTCTTCAAATAGAGTGTACTGCAAATGTTGATATACACAAATTACAAAAGTTTTAGATTTGAAGGTAAAAATTTATGTGCTATTTTCAGCACATTAATTTCCACATTTAAAGTATTCTTTTTTTCTAGATGTGTAAAAATTTAGGGAAAAAATCCTAAAACTTTAAAAAATTGAGATTTGTTATGTTTTGTATCAAGTTTGTTATATGAATTAAGAAAAATTCTTATTTTCTTAATGTTAAAAAGGCTATGCCCTTTTAAAAAGTCA
The DNA here is from genome assembly GCA_003671525.1 of Saccostrea glomerata. Taxonomy (NCBI): domain Eukaryota; kingdom Metazoa; phylum Mollusca; class Bivalvia; order Ostreida; family Ostreidae; genus Saccostrea; species Saccostrea glomerata. The sequence continues at coordinate 299,663 of PRKT01000505.1, forward strand.
GCATTCGAGAAAAAAAAAAAAATACTTATACAGTTCCAAATACTGTAAATCACTTTTTATTCGCGAGAACTTTATTTTTGCATAATTACGCGAGACAAAGTGCTCACAAAAATATTATTATATTAGTATTCCTATGGATGATATAAAGCAAATCACCACAATATGTGAAAATTTTGTCTCGCTCATAAAGAGGCAATGACTATCTCGCGAAAATTAGGTGTCGCGAAAATTTAGTGATCTACAGTATACATGAAAATGAAGACCATCTTCTGCAGTTTTTTCTGAATCTTGTTACATGTATTAATTCTTAGAGATTGCAAGTCAAGCAAATGAGCAGTGCAGATATTTTGTTAGTGTACTATTTAAAAGATTTTGAAGGCTATAATTTGAATTTCTTGAAGCCTCTTTGATTTAATAAAATATGGTCTTAGAAGATCTGTGATATAAGTAAAATCAATTATGATCATGAGGGACTAAATTTTTTTTCATGCTAAGAAGAGACCCATTTAAATTGTGTACTTCACAAAAAGTTTGAGTTTCAAGCTACAATACATGTATATTAATGTTTCTTCATTCTAGAAATTGGATTCTTTGAAAAAACATCATTTCTTTAATCCATGTGAGCTGTTCCCTTAAAATAAAGATTTAGCAGTATTTAGCACTGCATTGACTTTTTTATTACTTGTTATTAAGAATTTTTTGAATATATGAAGAAAATACATCGTCAGGTAAATATCTTGTTGAGGGAAGTTGTCTAAAAAAAAATAATAATAAAAGAGTCGCTTGTTCTTTCCTTGTGGGATACCTTGTAAATCAAGATCTATGGAAATCTAGTTTGTTTATCACTTTTTGTGAGACAATTTTTTTTCAAGGAATTAGATTTCTTTTCTTTTTTTTTTTATTGTGGTGTTGAAGTATTCTTCAGTATATTTTAATTTTTTGATGAAATAAACATTTGGACTTCTTCTATTGTAGTATGTAGTTCTGCAAACACAAGGTATTTTTCAAACCATACATGTATTTCTGTTTTTGAGGTCTCAGATGACTATGCTGTTATATACTTTGTAAGTGTCTTAGAATTTTATTTTCTTTCTCAAAAGAAAATATCAATTTTAAACAGTGATATATATCAATATATTTATGTACCGGTAAGTTCTTCAGAGGTTCTTGAAGTTTAATTTTGAAAAAAACAATTGTGGCTTGTTTAATATCAGAATACCTGTTTTTTAGTGAGGACCTACATGAAATTGTTTTCCTTGCAATTCCCTTTAAAACATTTCCACAAATTGTTGTTCCAGAACAAGATGAAGTAAATCATAAAATTAAAAGATTACGTTGCAACATAAATATTGAATTGGGAGTGTTAAAACCGATGTCCAGGGATAATTGTACACGTTCTTCTACACATGATCTTGTTTGTTTCAGATTAAAACCTGTTATTTACATATTGACTAAATTAAGATGGTGATTGTCTAATGAAAAAAAAAAAATTCTGGATTTTAAATTGTTCCTGTACATTTAGTTTCTAATGAAATTGTTGCGCATATACTTCTGTTTATATACAAAAAAAAGAATAATAAAGTCTTGTTGTTGGCCTTCATGTTGCAGTCTGTTCCTCAAATGTTGGCAATGTCACTTAAAAAAAATGGAATTTCAATAATTGTATTCACATATGTATGTCAGAAATGCAATTATATGAAAAAAAAAGATGTATCTTTGTATGTATAGTTTCGAAGAAATATTTAATATGAATTATGTAATTGACGTACATTATATATAAACATTTAAACATATATCACCAGTACTGAGTATATAAATTCTTCTCTTTATTGTGGTACATATGTATGTTGCACATTATTGCTTCCTCATCCTTTTAAAAATCTTTTTAAAAATTCTGTCAAATGCATTGATTTCTATACTTTATGTCAGAAAAATTCCTTTTAATTGGTTTTTGATGAGTTTTTTTTTCAGTCAGATTGTCAGTGGTTTTTATTTTTTGAATCAAAATAATTTCATGCTGTTTTTTCTTCATCTTTTTCTATATGTTAATGTTTATGTGACATTATTATTAATTATTGCACTATCTTTAAAAAATATTTATCTTTTTTGCTGGATCCACTCTTGTTATTTTGTTGGATCCACACCTGTCTATATTGGAATGTTTAACCATGACATTGTACTACAAATGATTCCTCTTGTTTTCTTCCCCATAAAGCTAAGGAAAGCTTAAGGGAGTTGGCCTATACATTGTAACATTTAAAACTGTGTTCAATGTTCTTCAATATTTGAATTTTCCAATAAAAAAATCTTTTTCTCATTTGAGTTGTTTTCATGTTTTTCATCATTATTTGGGGTTTTCTATTGCAAAAAGTAACTAAACTTTTTGTAATTTTCTTTTAGTAATGTGGGTTAAAAAGAGAAAGATGCTTAGTTGCAATTAGATGAATTTAGTATGGGTATAAAAAGCATCCGATGAAACCATTCCTCTTTGATTGCTGAGTTGGTAGATTTTTATACCCCCCGCTTGAAAAGCGGGAGGGTATAGTAATCGTTAATTCCGTCCGTCCGTCTGTTACGCTTTGGGGTACCCATCTCTTATCCGCAACTCCTCTCATACCACTGAATGAAATTTGATGAAACTTTCACAGAATCTTTATTACATATTGCCATTGTGCACCTCCTATTTTACTTTTTGATCCGACACATATTTTGGGTTTCCCGGCCACAGGAAAACATGGACTTTTTCACCAGTTATAACCATATGGGAGGCGGGGGGTATCATTTAGTGAGCTCATAGCTCACATACCAGCTTTTTATTTTCAAAATGAATTTGATATATCAAGATTAATTTGATTTTGTATAATGATTTTTTTTTCAACAATTAGTTTGCAGAGTGTCATGACACATAATTGCAATATATTTCTTTAATGCAGAAATAAAAAAATGTTACGATTGAATTACAATGTATAGGTATTGATGTTTCGTTTGGTTGCACTTTTGTTTCACTCATTAAGAAACATAATGAGCACTTATATTTTACTGTAAATTTTTATAAGTAAATAGTGAACACTTCTAGATCCATAAAGTATTTTCGAATTGGCACCTTCTCTGAAAAACCAGCGGGGGGTATTTGTCCTTATTGGACAGTTCTAGTTGGAATTGATTTATTAGCTCACCTGAGCGGAAGTATCAAGTGAGCTTTTATGATTACATTTTGTCCGTCGTCTGTCCATCAGTCTGTCTAGCTCTCTGTTCGTCTGTAAACTTGTCACATTTTCGACTTCTTCTCAAAAAACACTGGGCCAATTTTGACTAAACTTGGTACAAAGCATCCTTTGGTGATAGGGAATTTAATTTTTTAGAATGAAGGGTCAAGTTCCTCACAAGAGGAGATAATCAAGAAAAGACAAAAATAGGGTGGGGTCATTAAAAAATCTTCTTCTCAAGAACTACTGCGCCAGAAAAGCTGATACTTATGTGGTGGCATCCTGGGGTGGTGTAGATTCTAAATTGTTCAAATCATGATCCCCAGGGGAAGGGTGGGGCCACAATTAATATTGCTATTAATATACAGAATAAACAAAGCGCTAGTCCTTCTGACCAATCAGATAAAAGCATTTAGACAAACCCATGAAAAAATAAATACAACACGTGGTTTTTAAGTTTTTTGCTGAAAAGATTTTTTTAGAACAAACTTTCTGTTAACTTTATGCGCATTTGGGAATAATATAATATTTATGACAATTCTACCGTGATCAAACACGACTTGAAAGCTTAGAATGCGTTTGAAGTGGGATAAAAAAAAATCTGTCATTAGGAGGTAGCAATCCAAAATTTGAACTTACGTTAAATATTTGATATAAATATGATAAATGTTTAGTTTTTAGAGCCCAAAATAAAAATCTTATCGAATAGACATCAGTCTTTATTATATTTAAATGTATTTTACAAAATAGTCCATGCAGTTTGTGGTGAGATATTGGGATAAAACGCATTCATGTATAATCACGGGATTCTCTTTTCTCCACATTATACGCCCTTTCTTATGCCTATTTAAAGTCTACAAAGCTTAAGCATTCGGCGTCCATGAAACCCGTGATAAGTTAAAGCTATAATATATGTGGATAGCCCATACGATAAACAATTACAACTGCGAGTTGGTCTCTACACCTGGAATTTAAGCATTATTGATGAAAATCGGACGGCTAAGCAAAATCATATTTACCAACATATAATGTATACTGGTAAATGTTATAATTGAACTTGATAGGAACTTGCTGATGCCATCTATACCTCCCTACTAAACAAGTACATTCTATTATGCATTTTTAGCTCACCTGAGCCGAAGGCTCAAGTGAGCTTTTCTGATCACATTTTGTCCGGCATCCGTCTGTCTGTCCGTCTGTCTGTCTGTAAACTTTTCACATTTTCGACTTCTTCTCAAGAACCGCTGGGCCAATTTCAACCAAACTTGCCACAAAGCATCCTTGGGTAAAGGGGATTCAAGTTTGTTCAAATAAAGGGCCACGCCCTCATTCAAGGGGAGATAATTGAGAATAAGTGAAAATTTGGTGGTATGATTTAAAATCTTCTTCTCAAGAACCACTGTGCCAGAAAAGATGAAACTTATGGGGAAACATCCTCAGGTAGTGTAGATTTAAGTTTGTTCAAATCATGTCCCCCGGGGGTAGGGCAGGGCCACAATGGCCAACCAAAGTTTTATATAGAAATATATAGGAAAATTCTTTAAAAATCTTCTTCTCAAGAACCACAGAGCCATAACTGCTCATATTTATATGGAAAGATCCCCAGGAAGTGTAGATTTAAGTTTGTTCCAATCATGACCCCCGGGGGTAGGGCGGGGCCACAATGGCCGACCAAAGTTTTATATAGAAATATATAGGAAAATTCTTTAAAAATCTTCTTCTCAAGAACAGCAAAGCCATAATTGCTCATATTTATATGGAAGCATCCCCAGGTAGTGTAGATTCAAGTTTGTTCAAATCATGACCCCCGGGGGTAGGGCGGGGCTAAAATGGCCGACCAAAGTTTTATATAGAAATATATAGAAAAATTCATTAAAAATCTTCTTCTCAAGAACAGCAAAGCCATAATTGCTCATATTTATATGGAAGCATCCCCAGGTAGTGTAGATTCAAGTTTGTTCCAATCATGACCCCCCGGGGTAGGGCGGGGCCACAATGGCTGACCAAAGTTTTATATAGAAATATAAAGGAAAATTCTTTAAAAATCTTCTTCTTAAGAACAGCAAAGCCATAATTGCTAATATTTATATGGAAGCATCCCCAGGTAGTGCAGATTCAAGTTTGTTCAAATCATGACCCCTGGGGATAGGGCAGGGCCAAAATGGCCGACTAGAGTTTTACAAAGAAATATATAGAAAAATTCATTAAAAATCTTCTTCTCAAGAATAGCAAAGCCTTAATTCATCATATTTATAATGGAAGCATCCTCAGGTGGAAGTGTAGATTCAATTTTGTTCAAGTCATGTCCCCTGGGGGTAGGGCGGGGCCAAAATGGCCGACCAAAGTTTTACATAGAAATATATAGAAAAATTCATTAAAAATCTTCTTCTCGAGAATAGGAAAGCCATAATTCATTATATTTAAATGGAAGCATCCTCAGGTAGTGTAGATTCAAATTTGTTCAAATCATGACCCCCGAGGGTAGGACAGGGCCAAAATAGCTGACCAAAGTTTTCAAAAGAAATATATAGGAAAATTCTTTAAAAATCTTCTTCTCAAGAATAGCAAATCATCCATGATTGGTCATGGACTACTTTTGGATTTAAACTTTACAATAATAAACCAATTTATACTTTTTTCTAACGACAGTACTCAGGTGAGCGATGTGGCCCATGGGCCTCTTGTTTCCTTTACTGAGATAAAAATGCCAAGGTTGTTCACGATAAATATGTGGGGAATAACTTATTCTTCAAAAGTTTTCATCTTACTTCTACAGAATTTTTGTTTAAAAAATCTTTTTGAGGAAAAAAATAAAAGCATGTGTTATCTTATTGTTCTTTTAAAATATGTTTTGGCGTGTATAAAAATGCTGTTGTCTGATTGGTCCGAAAAATAATTACATTTTTTGTATATGTGTACCTGATGTACATTTATAGCAATTTCGATTATCATTCTTGACTTCCATACTGTATACAGGGAAATTTTCACCCCCGTTTTATTTTCGCCCCTTTCGCCCTTCCCTCATTTGGACGAATTTAAAAAGGGGCGAAATGAAATAATACGGTATAATTTCTTTAATAAAACTTTGATTGGGCGAATTTAAAACGGGGCAAAATTGTTTGCAAGTGTGAAAGGGCGAAAATTAAACGGGGCGAAAATAACGCTGTATACAGTATTTGGAAATCGTCCAGACCTGTTATAATAATTGAATGAACAATATTTGACGAAAGTATCATGCTGAGGTGGTGCACTTTATTATTTTTAAAATGAATTTGATTTAAATGTAAATAGATTAATTTGATTCTGTTTAATGTTTTTTTCTAACAATCAATTTGCAGAGTATCATGACAAATAGTTGCAATTTATTTTTTCAATAAAATAAAAAAAAAAAACTTACAGTGTATTAGTAATGATGTTTTATTTGGTTGCAACTTAGTTTCATTAATGAAAAAAAAGTATAATGAGCAAATATATTTTCACTCATTGTTCCCAAGAAAATAGTGAACACCTCTTAATAAATTCATAAATATTTGTGATTGGCATCTTACTCTGAAAAACCTAGCGGGGGTATATGTTCCTATTGGACAGTTCTAGTTAAACTTTTATCTTAATTTTAAGATATTTTTCCACAAAAAATATTTAATTAAGTATGTCTTTAATGAGATTCTTACCCTTGGATCTCCATTATCACTAGAAGAAAAGCTTCTTGACTGAGAATCATTTAACAAACATTTATCTCATATAATTATATTGCAGAATTCTTAGGCTTGATGGCACAAGATGTCCCGGTATTGGAACTGCTAGATTCTACGAGACAGGTTCAGGAGGAGGATGTTACTATTCTACTAGAGGATTTAAAGCATAGAAAGGATTTACTTTTTGATAAGAAAGTTCAAGCTGGTGCTAGGAAGTACTTTACAAAAGATGCCTGGATTACTGCTTTGGATACTCTAAAAATGCTTGATGGTAAGCTATTTTCCTTTTATAATACAGTAACTGTAAAATCCCAATTAAATGCCCCTGTCCCTATAAGCGCACCTTAGGTCTTTTTCAATTGTCCAGGAATAAGGGCATCCTATATAGTGATTAAATCTACAATTGTATGGAAATTAAGCCAAAATTTGGAAAAAATGAAAATTGAACTTGATTTTGGGATAACTTTATTTTAGGTAAAATATTTTGAACAATATTTATCATTGAACAAATCTTGAATGCGCGTGAATTATTGTGTGACCCTTTTGCACTAAAAAGTTATATATATATACTAAAAAGATATTCGAAAATATATAGTACTTCTTGGAAAACTAAAAAGGCAATAAAACATTTTCTTAAATCAAGCTTTTTACAACTTAAGTGCTGATCAGTCACAAGTATCGAGTACTTAAAAATAATGAAAGAAAAAGTTGGGGTTAGTGATGATAATAATTTTGACATATTGGTCAAAATATGTGATTTTCAGGCGAAAAATGGTGTAAATTGTATTTCAATTTTTTTTTTTTTTTTACATATCTTCGTTTTTGAAAAATTTGTTGAAAGTAGGTGTAAAACTTGTTCTAAAATTTAAATTAAGACCTATATTTCCTAGCAATATTAATGGAAAATATTTTCCAAGTAAAAGTATGTGACAGGAGGTAAAGTTCCAAGATATTAAATTTAATAAATGTGCAGATTTGCAGAATTATCTGGTAAGTATCCTTCCACCTCAAGAAATAGTCCCTCATAAATGTTGCTTTTTTGTAGCTTTTTGCACAGTTTTTTCGTTGAATAATGAAACATTAACATTTTTAAAATTAAATAATGTTATAAAAATTGAGTTTTGATAAAGAGTTTTGAAGTAAGAGGATCTTCACGAACTTTTCTAAAACCTAAATTCTTAGATATTTTATGCATTCAAACCCAGCTGTTTATTATGTTATTAGTATTCTGGAAAGGTCAAGATTTTAATTCTAGTCAGATTATTGCTCAGGGCCTGGGAAGGGGCCGCGCCATGCGCTATATGCGCATACTGCTGAAAAATGGCTTAATGTAATAATGGTGCGCTGCGCCATGAGGCACATCCCCAAAAACGATTAACTTCTCTATGTAAAGACCAGTCGTATAATTTTTCCCCAATACAGATCCGATTTTCTCTACTTCCTGAAACTGCTGATTCAATCAACCAGTGATATTTGGGTATAAATAGATCTTGACAAAATACTCTATAATTTTATTTCCAAACCCAACTGTACGGAGCATAAAAGTAGTGATGAATGTTTAAAACATCGAAGGAATCCATGCCATGTTGATATTTTTACCGCCATGATTGAATATGGGGTCGGACTAATAGCAGGAAACGTACAATGTTCCAAGGTTTTACTAAGGGAAAAAAAATAGTCTAGGTAATCTGTAAACGTAATTATACGTATATAATCAGAGATACAAGTCTTATTTCTGGGTTACTATTTTCAGCTCACCTGAGCCGAAGGCTCAAGTGAGCTTTTCTGATCACAATTTGTCCGGCGTCCGTCTGTCTGTCTGTCCGTCTAGCTGTCCGTCTGTCTGTAAACTTTTCACATTTTCGACTTCTTCTCAAGAACCACTGGGTCAATTTCAACCAAACTTGGCACAAAGCATTCTTGGGTGAAGGGGATTCAAGTTTGTTCAAATGAAGGGCCATGCCTTTTTCCAAGGGGAGATAATCATGAATTTGTTAAAAATTAATGGCATTTTTAAAAAATCTTCTTCTCCACAACCGCTGGGCCAGGAAAGATGAAACTCATGTGGAATCATCCTCAGGTAGTGAAGATTCAAATTTGTTTAAATCATGACCCCCGGGGCAAGGGTGGGGCCAAAATGGCCGACCCTAGTTTTACATAAGAATATATAGGAAAAATCTTTAAAAAATCTTCTTATCCAGAACCTCTGGGCCAGGAAAGATGAAACTATGTGGAATCATCCTCAGGTAGTGTAGATTCAAATTTGTTCAAATCATGACCCCCGGGGCAACAATGGGGCCAAAATGGCCGACCCTAGTTTTACATAGGAATATATAGGAAAAATCTTTAAAAAATCTTCTTCTCCAGAACCACTGGGCCAAGAAAGACGAAACTCATGTGTAATAATCCTTAGCTAGTGTAGATTCAAGTTTGTTCAAATCATGACCCCCGGGGCAAGGGTGGGGCCAAAATGGCCGACCCTAGTTTTACATAGGAATATATAGGAAAAATCTTTAAAAATCTTCTTCTCCAGAACCACTGGGCCAGGAAAGATGAAACTCATGTGGAATCATCCTCAGGTAGTGTAGATTCAAGTTTGTTCAAATCATGACCCCCGGCCCTGGGGATAGGGTGGGGCCAAAATGGCCGACCCAAGTTTTACATAGGGATATATAGGGAAACCTTTTAAAATCTTCTTTTCAAGTACTTTAAAGCTATGATTAGTGATACCCGGGGTATTTATATGGAATCATCCTCAGGTAGTGTAGATTCGAGTTTGTTCAAATGATGAATGCCTGGAAGAGGGGGGGGGAGTAAATTCAAGCCCGATGTGCTCTGGTGAGCGCTGTGGCCCCTGGGCCTCTTGTTAAAACTTGTAATCCCAAGAAATAAATACATGTCCATTTAATGAAAGATGGGACTAATATAAGTAAAATACCCATTGAATGGAATTTTAAAAAAATTCCCATTCTGTTTCAATATATTGATTTTGTTTAAAAGGAACAAAATAATATTTCCACCTTATTAAAAGAAAAATTAATATACATATTTGTATATTTTATGTAATTAAATGACTATTTTGTAAAAGTCGGACAGAAATCTGAGCTTGTTTAACTTTTCTATTTGCCTATAATTTTAGGAAGTTTAGGACAGAATGGCCTATAACTTTTCTGGTAAATATGCCAGATGTCCTGTAATGTATTTCAATCTGAAACCCTGGGCAAAGAAAATGAAGCTTTCACTTCCATGTAAAGCAATCCAATAATTTTTTTTGGTTTTGTTTTAATTGCATAAATTTTATTATCTGAGATGTATGCATAATCATAGCACTAACAGAATAAGTTCATAATATGACAATTTTAAAAATGGCCCGTTGTATTCTCTTTCGGCCCCATAAGTTTCAAAATGGCCCCATCATTTTATGAAGAGGGGGGCCATTGGCCCTATCAGTTACTTGTCCTTCCCAGGCACTGAATGCTTCATTAAATACCATGATTACTAAAGATATAATATTTATGAAATTATATAACCTTATATAACTATGCAATTCATGATGAAACAATAACATCAGCAGTATCATTTAAAGTCATTATTTAATAAGTTCTATGGTCGATACGATGACCTTGCATATAATTGTCAGCAAATACAATTTGCTATTGAGTCAAATCCCTACTGACATATTTCATACTAATTGTTAGTCCATTATTCATACACTGAATTGACAATGGATTTTCCAATTATTTCTTGATAATGAAGAGGAGCACACTGTGGGTGTGACCGGTCGGCAAGGGATGCTCCTTTTGGATGATATTATAATATAGGTGTCTCTAGATCTCAAGAAGTTCAAGGGACTGCAAGAAAAGTTTGAGAGATCAAGAGGTTTGAGAGATGGAAAGTAAAGAAAATCCAGAATTATCAGTACTGATAGAGAGTAAAATTCAATGAAATATGTAAGACAGGGCCCATGTTTTGGATTGAGAGATAGAAAACTTCAAAAAACAGAAGTTTGAGAGATCAGGTATTATATAAATAAACTTAGTTATTATACAGAGGAAAAAAACGGGACCGGAGGTTCTCTTCAAAAGATAGAGAACTTTGAGAGGTTGAAATTCGAGCCACCAAGAGTCACCTGTATTTAAAGACAGATGTCTAAACTGAGATAAGATTTAAGAGTGGAGAAGATGTTTGGGGAAATCATGATTACCCTGATTATTATTAGATCTTCTAAGCCAAAGGACCCTTCAGGATAGCTCAGTCGGTAGAGCGCTTGCTCCGTGATCGGGAGGTCGTGAGTTCGTATCTCGGCCTAGTCGGTAAAGTGGGTAGCAACTGTTACTTTGCTATGCGCTCGGCACTTTGAAAAGAAAGTTGCGGGTCCTTTGGATTAGACCTTAAAAACCGAGGCCCCATGTCAGCGGCAGATGTTGGCACAATAAAGATCCCTCACTGCTCAATGGCCCTGAGTGCCGAGTAAAGGTCAAAATTTGAAGCCCTTCACCGGCATACGTTGACGTCTCCATATGAGTGAAAAATTCTCAAGAGGGACGTTAAACAATATATAGAATCAATCACATAGAATCTAAGCCAAAGGCTTAAAGAGATAATAGTCATTTGTGCCGTGTGTCAATTTTCTGAGTTCACCTGAACTGAAAGGCGTAGAGTAGAAATCATAGGTTGTACAGTTACTCAGCTTTAGGCTTCTTGTTTTATTGTATTACTTTGATCATATTGATACCAGTTAATGGACCCTTTTATACCTACATGTAACAAAGTACCATAATTGTTATTGTAGGAACAAAAAGAAAACTTGTAGAAGTAGTTGATTCAACATCAGAGGTAAGTTAAAATAATGAAACTAAATGAATATATTTCACAAATTTAACCTTATTATGCTAACAAATCAATGGTGTATTGGAATGAAAGGGCAGAATCATGATAAATTTTCCAATCGAAAGGTGTAAATTGAATTATTATATGTAGATAAAAGGCCTCTATTATATGAAACTTAGCTTTTAAACTTCCTGGTTTTATAAGGGCCCCGCCTGGCGGGTGCCCTATAGTGATCAGTCTGTCTGTCTTTCCGTCCAGCTGTCCGTCAGTCCATTTAAGATCTCTTCTCCAGAGCATATCTTCTCTCTCCTTGGCCAAATCTGGCTCATACTTCACCCACAGAGTGCCTTTGGGTAAGCAGTGTGCAGTGACCTTGAACCATGTTTCTAGCTCAAAGGTCAAGGTCATAGCAGAATTATATGAAAATTCCTTGTCTGGTGCATATCTTCTCTCTCCTTGGTTCAATCTGGCTCATACTTCACCCACAGAGTGCCTTTTGGTAAGCGGTGTGCAGTGTCGTTGAACCATGTTTCTAGTATATGGAAACTAGGTGAAAGGTCAAAATCATAGAATTATATGAAAAAATTCTTGTCCGGAGCATATCTTCTCTCTCCTTGGCCAAATCTGGCTTATACTTCACTCACAGAGTGCCACTGGCCAATGGGCTTGTAGTGACTTTGGTAGAAGTTTCTAGGTCATGGTCAGAATTTGCCTCTCTGTTTAAAATCTTTATTTGGTGCATTATTTTTTCCCCTTAATTCCAGTAAATTTATCTAAGTGTGGATACAAGATAACTTTGATATATATATCATCTGTGAAGTCATACTAAATTACTTTTACTGTAGTACACGAATGTTCCTCTTCAAAATAAACCCTTTTAAACTACCTTACATTTTCATGTTCATTGTTGAAAGCGGGGCCCTTTGAGATGGCCACCATCTCAATGATATCTAGTTTAAAGTTATTATTATTATTATAAAAAATGCAAATGCTTTTCTCATTACATATTTTTTCATTATGATATTGTATATGTACATTAGGCCATAATAAAAATATTCCTAGATTCTCATCCCCGCCCGCCCGATTTTATAGCCCCGCCTCAATTTTTTTTATTTTTGTTTTTCTATGTCTTAATTCTGATCGGAATCGGTATTCATCTACCATTCTGCTTTCGTTTTAAATCCCAAGTCGACATGATTTTGACAGCTGAAAAGATGGTAATTGCTGTAATACATGCGTATATATTTTAAACAAGGGTCATTGGTTGAAAAAGATTGGTGATGATGTGAAGTAAGAGATAATTGGACCTCTACTATGACTCTTATTTGGGTATTGTAGATAAAATTACACTGATTGACAAGGTCAATAGAAGTCTGCAAAATTGAAAAAATAAAAAAATATAAAATAAAAGCGGCCCGCCTCGATTTTTTAAAAAAATTCGTATGAGAATCTAGCAATTTATTTATAATGGCCTTAAATATAATTTTTAAAAATTAAAATATAAATACTTTATTATAAAGCTGCCAGGACCCAGTAGTATGAAAATTTCCAGAAGACGAAAAGGTAAAACTAATAAAGACACAGATCCTGAGCATTTGTCAAATTCAAATGAGGATGACAGTTCAGTTGGATCAGAAGATGATGGAAGTGAAATTGAATCTTTGAAATGTAAGTTAGAAACATGTTCATCTAGTTTTATCCTTTGAATACAGGAATTTGATTAATTCAGATAATATATATGGGTTAGATATTTGGTATAAACATTGATGGAATCTTATGAAAATACAGAGTGGACAACTTGGGATGCTCCTTTGAAAGATTGACTTTTAACTAGTTACTTTCTTACACTTGGAAGATAAGTAAATGTTAACTATTATAAGGTCGGAATAAATTAAGTTTTATCCAAAATTTTTATAAATAAAAATATCTGTTCATCTAGCAGTCTGTCCATCTGTCTGGAAACAATTATTCAAAATGCTACTCCTCCTTCAGGTTTGGTCTGATTTCAATATAACTAGGCAGACAAGTAGATTACAATAAGATACATAACTCTGTTTATCGGTTTTTGATCTCCTTTAAAAATGTTGCCATAGTTACTAAAAATAGAAATTTCTGTGAAGTAGTTTAGAAATGCTACCCCTCCTATATTTTAGTCTAATTTCAATACATATGTATATTGATTGATTGATTGTATGTTGTTTAATGTCCCTCTCGAGAATTTTTCACTCATATGGAGACGCCACCACTTGCCGGTGGAGGGCTACGAATTTTGTCCTGTGCTCGGCACTCAGGGCCTTTTAGCAGTGAGGGATCTTTTTCGTGCCAGCGCCTACTGCGACATGGAGCCTCGGTTTATACGGTCTCATCAGAAGGACAGGTCTCCACGTCCCACAGTGGGATTCGAACCAGCGACGTAAGGATTAATTGACTCCTTACTACGCGACTCTAGAGCTTCTGACCACTGCGCCACGTGGGCGACTAAATATGTATAACTTGTCACTCAAGTAAACTACACTAAGATACAATTATGATCAGTTTTTGATTTTACTGAATAGTGTTGCCTTGGTTACTTAAAACAGATATTTCTGTGATATACTTTCAAAATGCTTCTGCTCCTACAATTTTGGTCTGATTTCAATATAATTTCGCACACAAGTAAACTACACAAAGATGCATAATTCTGTACATTGTTTTTTTATAAAAGACATTTCAATGAACTATGTTGCTGTGGGTTCTAAAAGTAGTTTAAGAAATTTCTATGATATACTTTTAAAAATGATACTCCTTCTACAGTTTTAGTCTTGATTTCAGTATAACTTGGCACACAAGTAGACTACACTAAGATACTTAATTCTGTTTGTGTTTTTTTTTTTTATTTCAATGAATAGTGTTGCTGTGGTTACTAAATAAAGAAATTCTTGCAAAATACTCTCAAAATGCTACTCCAAATGCAGTTTTATTCTGACTGAGATACATATTGTCTTAGTTTATTGTTTTTTAGGTGACCTGAGTAAGGTGACCTATTGCTATCCTTTTTCGTCTGTCGTCGTACATCGTTCGTAAACTTTTGAACATTTCTAACTTCTTCTCTGGAACTAATGAACCAATTTCAACCAAATTTTATATACAGCATCTATGGGTGAAGGGTAACAAATATTGGGAATTTCAGGGTTCCTGCTCCCCTGGGGCCTGAGAAGCCACTAAAATTAATGCAATCTTTAAAAATCTTCTTTACTTCTGGACATCAAGCAGTCAAACTGTTGACATGATTTTAATGAGCATTGATACCTCTACCAAAATTTTGAAATTCATGGCCCCTGGGTCAGGGGTTTTGGTGTTAGGGCCGGGCTCTATTGATTATATAGTGATAAGTTGCTGTTCTTTAAAAAAGGACTGCAATACTTGGACCATATGCATGTTTTTCTAACTGAAATTCAATTAAGAAAATTTCAAGGTGTAGGAAATATTCATGTATAAGGTTTAGGGGTGCAACGATACGCCTACCCCACGATACGATACATATCACGGTATTCAGTTCACGGTTCGATACGTATCGTGATACATGACACATTGGGTTAAAAAGTCAGAAGTTTATCATCATATGCTTAAAACTCAAAAGTTTTATCAAATGCTCATTACACTTACACTAGGAAAGTGATAACATCCTTCGGCCCGTTGAATATGAGACTGGAAACAAGTTTATTTGCCGTTTCTGCAGTTTCATTGACCTCATGTTTCGTGCGGAAGCCATTTTGAAATTGTAAATGACGAACCAAAACGGACGAATCGGATAATTACGGACCGATTGAACCGAACCGTGGTATCAGATTCACGTATCGTGAACCGAATCGTGGAAAAATAAACAGCGGTATACCGACAAATGGTTTATCGTTGCACTCTTAGTCAAACATATCCAAGGTATTCCAGATATCAGTGTTCAAGATAACCAAGTCATTTTTTTTTCTTATTGTTTGGTGTTTTTTTCTTATATTTACTAGGAAAACAAAATATCTCTCTGGTGCGTGGGACCCCCGACACAGAGACCCATGGAGGATGATGAAGGAGAAGGAATGGAGCCCACTCTGAAGTGTGATATAACCCACAACGGTGATGTCACAGGACTAGAGGTAATGTCAAGGAATTATAGGCTGACCATTCAAATATAACCCACAACGGAGATGTCACAGGACTAGAGGTAATGTCAGATAATTATAGGCTGATTCTAATATAACCCACAACGGAGATGTCACAGGGCTGGAGGTAATGTCAGATAATTATATATAGTAGACTGATTCTAAAATAACCCACGATATACATGATGGAGATGTCTTGGGGTTAGAGGTAATGATGAAATATTGTCTCAAAAGTAGTCTGTAATGATTGGCTTACACAGTACTCTCATGATAAACATGTAGATGTATCCAAAGTGTTGCTTGCTGAAGTCCAATAGCTGTAAACTCGTGGCTTTTTTAAAACTGTTGAATCTTGAGTTTTATCTACAGAGCATAAATTCATGGTTCTGTGTTTTTGCCCTATGATTCATTTTGTTTACTGGATTTATAAATGGTTCATTTTCTTTGATGTATTCATCAGAAAGTTTTTGATATAATTAAGGTAAGATAGGTTTGTATATTTTTGACGGCAACTCGAATCATACCAAATGATTTTAATATGGATAGTCTTCGACACCAAAACCTGGAAGTGATGAAGAAAAAATCCGAAGTGTTCATGAGAACATGTATATGTGCAAGACATCTAGCATATTTAAATTAGTACAACTGTACTTGATTTTGTGGAATTCAGAAAGTTCCTTTCGTCAAAAGCCCTGAAAAGAGTACACAGCTAAATGAAGTACTATGTTTACAGTGTAGTGCATTGGACATATTTGAAGTTTTGAACATATGTAATATCAATTTCTTTTGATTTTGTAGTATATTGGATCAGATGAGATCGTGGCTTCTTCATCCACAGGGACAGTGACTTTATACAAGTACCACACAGCCTCTCAGGTAAGTCTTAAGTCAGATAGTACATAAATACCACACAGTCTCTCGGGTTATTCTTAAGTCAGAAAGTACATAAATACCACACAGTCTCTCAGGTTAGTCTCATGTCAGATAGTATACAAGTACCACACAGCCTCTCTGGTTTGTCTTAAGAGTCAAGTCAGAAAGTATACAAGTACCACAAAGTCTCTCAGATTAGTCTTAAGTCAGATAGTATACAAGTACCACACAGCCTCTCAGGTTAGTCTTAAGTCAGATAGTACACAAGTACCACACAGTCTCTCAGGTAAGTCTTAAGTAAGATAGTACACAAGTACCACACAGCCTCTCAGGTAAGTCTTAAGTCAGATAGTATACAAGTACCACACAGCCTCTCAGATTAGTCTTAAGTCAGATAGTATACAAGTACCACACAGCCTCTCAGATTAGTCTTAAGTCAGATAGTACACAACTTAACACAAGTACCACACAGCCTCTCAGGTTAGTCTTAAGTCAGATAGTACACAAGTACCACACAGCCTCTCAGGTTAGTCTCAAGTCAGATATTATATACAAGTACCACACAGCCTCTCAGATTAGTCTTAAGTCAGATAGTATACAAGTACCACACAGCCTCTCAGATTAGTCTTAAGTCAGATAGTATACAAGTACCACACAGCCTCTCAGGTTAGTCTTACGTCAGATATTATACATCTTCGCTTGCCAAGGGTTTCCGATCCGAAACCTACTCTACAACCCTTGGCAGATTTAGTCCTATCAAACGGGAACTTTAATTGCACCCCCTATCGCCGTAATTGATTTAAGTCCCTTGAAGCTCTTTAATATTTGTCCAATGAAAATTATAGCTGTAACATACGTAAATCAATATGACGTTTGAAACAATATGGCGACATCCATGCAATTAGATGTGGGATATATCCCAACAACCTCATACAGCTGTGGGCAGTTGGCACACCTCAAGATTTAGTTTCACGTATCGTGAACCGAAACTTGGAAAAATAAACCGCGGTATACCGACAAACGGTTTATCGTTGCACTCTTAATTAGGTTTGTTCACATTTTCCGCAATGATCTGCCTACTTATGACTGAAAGTAGTCTTAAAGCAAAATTGTTTAATTTGATCTCTGATTAGCGGTCTTTAGTTTTGTCAGTTTAAAAAATCCGGCTATTTTGATATATGTAACCCATACTGGCTGGGATTTGACACCTGTTCTGGATTTATAACGAAGAATGTATCATGGGAAAAATAGAGATCTGATGGTTTACGAGTAGTGCAGCTATGTAGTACGCAGATTTTTTTGGTCAGATTCCCTCCCCCACACACACACACATGAAAAGCCGTTGCTACAAACCTTTATCAAACAATATTTAGATTGCTGAAATATTAAATTATTTTTGCGAGTCTTGATGCACAAAACTAATGCCGGTGAAAACTTGTTCTATCTTTTAAAAGCTAGAACTAGTCGTTGAATGACGTTTTTCATTCAAGTTACATGTATCTATAAACTGCAAGTTCTTGTACCTGCATAGAATCAATACACGGTATTTAGTTTGTAAAAAAAAGTATTTGTAAAAGAGAGAAAATCGGATCCGCCAATATGTAAATGCGATATGCAGATTTAAAAGAGCGATTTGCAAATGAATGGCATTTTTTAATTTGAATAGGGCGAATTATTCTACGGACAAGTTACCTACGGTAGCATTCTCGCTCATGCGTGGCCCAGGGCATCCAGCTTAACCTCGCTTATATATATTTACTTCCTGGGCATTAGGGTCCACACAAAAATAGATTATTTCTTCAAAGATCTTCTTCTCTGTTCCTGTGAAGACGAGATTAGCTTATGCTACATGTGGCTTTGACGTCAGCGTCTGTGTTAGTGTCGGCATCCTGGTAAAAGTCCCAAGTAACTATAATTCATGGTGTTATTTAGTTTAGGTCATTAGCTCAGCAGAGCCGAAGGCTCAAGTGAGCTTTTCTGATCACATTTTGTCCGTCGTCTGTCCGTCTGTCCGTCCGTCTGTCTGTCTGTCTGTCTGTCTGTCCGTCTGTAAACTTTTCACATTTTTGACTTCTTCTCAAGAACCACTGGGCCAATTTTGACCAAACTTGGTACAAAGCATCCTTGGGTGAAGGGGAATTTAAATTGTTAAATTGTTCACATCATGACCCCAGGGAGAAGGGCGGGGCCACAATGGGGAATCAAAGTTTTACATAGAAATATATAGGAAAAATCTTTGAAAATCTTCTTTTCAAGAACCACTGGGCCAGAAAAGCTTAAACTTATGTGGAAGCATCCTGGTATAATGTACATTCTAAATTGTTCAAATAATGACCCCCGGGGGAAGGGTGGGGCCACAATGGGGAATCAAAGTTTTATATAGAAATATATAGGAAAAATCTTTGAAAATCTTCTTCTCAAGAACCACTGGGCCAGAAAAGCTGAAACTTATGTGGAAGCATCCTGGGGTAGATTAGATTCTAAATTGTTCAAATCATGACCCCTGGGGGAAGGGCGGGGCCACAATGGGGTATCAAAAATATAGGAAAAATCTTTGAAAATCTTCTTTTCAAGAACCACTGGGCCAGAAAAGCTAAAACATATGTGGAAGCATCCTGGTATAATGTACATTCTAAATTGTTCAAATCATGACCCCCGGGGGAAGGGCGGGGCCATTATAGGGGAATCAAAGTTTTACATAGAAATATATAGGAAAAATCTTTGAAAATCTTCTTCTCAGGAACCACTGGGCCAAAAAAGCTGAAACATATGTGCCCATGGAAGGATCATGGGGTAGTGTAGATTTCAAAATGTCTAAATTATGATCGGTGGGGTAGGGTGGGGATGCATTATGTATAACAAGGGGGAAATCTGGTAAAGAACAGAATGGTCAAAGCTTCTCAGGTGAGTGATGTGGCCCATGGGCCTCTTGTTTTTAGCTCACCCCAACAAAGTTGGGGGAGCTTATGTGATACCCTCGGTGTCACGTCGGTGTCGGCCTCCCAGGTTAAGTTTTTTTGAGCAGTTTTCTTTTTAAGTACTCCTATGTCCTATATTGATTAGACATGCATAGAAGATGTTTCTAGTGGGTTTCATTGTACCAGCCAAAGTTTCAGATGCTGCAATTTCAGCAAAGGAATGACCAGGTTAATGTTTTTGGTGCAGGTTAACATTTTTGGTGCAGTTTTTGGTGTAGGTCTCATTTCCGAGTAACTATGAGCCCTATGTTGACCAAACTTGCAGGGATGATACATCTAAGGATGCACATTACAAGGCTTGCTTCAGATGCTGTATCTGACCTACATTTTCCAGTTGAGTGAACAGGTTAAAGTTTTTGATGCAGTTTTCATTTCAAAGATACTATGAGCCCTATAATGACCAAACTTACAGGGATACATGTAGTACATCTTAGGATGCATACTACCAGTCTTGATTCGGATGCTGAATCTGATCTACATTTTCCGGTTAAGTGAACAGATTAAAGTTTTTGATGCAGTTTTCATTTCAAAGATACTATGAGCCCTATAATGTCTAAACTTGCATGGATGGTACATCTTAAGATGCATACTACCGACTTGTTTCAGATGCTGAATCTGAGCAACATTTTCCGGTTGAGTGAACAGGTTCAAGTAACTTTGAGCTCTTCAGTAACCAAACTTGCATGGATTATAATTCTAAAGGTGCAAACAGCATTCTACCAGGCTGGCTTCAGATGCTGAATCTGACCTACATTTTCTGGATTAGTAAAAAGGTTATTTTTTATACAGGCTTCATTTCCAAATAACTTTGAGCGATATTTTAAGCAGACTTGCATGGATGATACATCTTAGGATGCACACTAATGTTCAGATGCTGAATTCGACATACATTTTCAAGATAAAGGACCTGGTTAAAGTTATGGGTGCAGGTCTATTACCAAGAAACTCTAAGGTTAATATAAACCAAACTTGCACAAATAGTGCATCAAGGGATGAAATCTCTCAAAGTTGCTTCAGAAGCTGGATTTTAATTAGGTTTCATGTTGAAGAACTAGTTCGAAGTTTTTATACGCCCGTCTTAAGATGGGACGTATTATGTTATAGGCTTCGTGTCCGTCCGTCTGTCTGTCTGTTAGCTTTTTCGTTTCCGGCTCATAACTTTAATACTATTAGGCCTAGGATTATCAAACTTTGTCATCTGATGCATCTTGGGTAGAAGGTGTGTCACGCACAAAAAGTAGGTCACTCTGAACTTTAATTAAGAAGATATAACTAAATATGGAAAAATCCTTTCCGGCCCATAACTGGAAAACTATAAGACTTACAATCATCAAACTTGGCCAGTTTATGCATCTTAGGTAGAAGGTGTATTGCGACCTATTTCAAGGTCACTGTGACCTTTGATTTAAATGAAATTTTAAAAAAAAATGTGTCTTTTTTACTATTCATTTACATATCCCAAATAATGTAAGAGTATTGCACTGTCCTTATTAAAAAAGTGTTAAATCAAGAAAATACTTATTTTTTAGCTCTACTGGTCAGAGACCAGAAGAGCTTAGTCAATAGTCATGCGTCCGGCGTCCGTCCGTCTGTCCGTCTGTCTGTCTGTCTATCTGTAAACAATTTTTCAAAATGCTACTCCTCCTACAGTTTTGATCTGATTTCAATGTAACTTGGCACACAAGTAAACTACACTAAGGTTCATAATTCTGTGTATCGGTTTTTGATTTCAATGAACGGTGTTGGCATTGTTACTAAAAATAGAAATTTCTGTGAAATTCTTTCAAAATGCTACTCCTCCTACAGTTTTGATCTGATTTCAATGTAACTTGGCACACAAGTAGACTACACTAAGGTACATAATTCTGTGTATCAGTTTTTGATTTCGCTGAAAGGTGTTGGCATTGTTACTAAAAATAGAAATTTCTGTGAAATTCTTTCAAAATGCTACTCCTCCTACAGTTTTGGTTCGATTTCAATGTTACTTGGCACACAAGTAGACCACACTAAGAAACACAATTTTGTTTATCAGTTTTTGACTTTGATGAACATTATTGCCTTTACCAAAATGCTACTCCAAATACAGTTTTAGTCTAATTATAATATAATGTTGCATGCAAGTAGATTACACTAGGAACATGTTGAGACTTGTTCAAGGATCATTATTCTATTTATTGTTGTTGTAAACTTTCAATTCCCAACTGCCTAAGTACTTTCCTCTTCATTTGCTATAAGTAGAAACCAGTAGAGCTTCAGTCTCAACAGAGACTTCTGGTTTAAAGCATATACTTGACAGCAATCTATAACAAATATTATGTATGTTAGAGAAATCCTACCTTTCCCATGAGTGTAATTATCAAGCACTGGTCAAGACTCAAGAAGAATTTTGATAACAGAAAATTGCATGTCAAATTAGAAAGAAATTAATGAGTTTTGAGTGTGAGGAGTTCACTAATAGCTAGAGCAAGGTGTTATTTATATCCCTTGAGTATTGGGCAAATGTGTGAGCCTGTTGGATTAAAAATAGCTCTTGCTGGCTAGCCTAAGTTTTAAAATGAATTTAATGAAAAGTAATTAAAACTAATTTAATATTGCATAGAAGACTAATCTTATATTATATAAAATTGTTAATTTATAAAAACTAATTTTATGGGATTGGGGTGGAATCAGCATGTCCATATGAATTTTTATATTAAAACCTGTCGGACATTAAATGTCAACCAAAAAAAAACTTTTGAGTATTTCATATGTTTTAAAAAAAGTTATGGTAGATAGTGCAGACCCATTCATCTATTGGTATTAATGAGTAAACAAGCATCCAGTTAAAAATTAATTAATGAGTTCAGGCTAGCTGTCTCTAAATCACTCTGGTCAAGCTGTAGGAATTAGACAGAAGAACTGTTGGTTAGTTTATAGCATATGTCATTTGATGGCCAGCCTTTTCTTTTCAAACTTAATTTGGTATAGATTAATTTGTTAAGACTAATTTGATATTGTTTAATATGATGGGCATTTGACAAGGTCTAACACAACCAGCATAGAAATCCATCAATGATGTAATATTTATTATAATTAATGCCTACATCACAGGGGATGGATAAATATTTTAGGAATAATTTAAAATCGGGGTTGACGTGATTGCAAGCTAAACTGTTGAAGAAAATTGTAATTTTTGACGGGCGTATCATGCTGTGGCGCAGCACTTTATTATATAGGCCTATTCCAAAGTATCAAATCAAAATTTCATAAATTTTGCATTTTTGAATGTACACTATTTGTTGCTTTATTGTGGGACTTTGCCCTACTAAAGACAACATTCATTTAGGTGAGCTCTGTAATCTTTGATTACCTATGTTCAACTTAGTTCCTTGCTTTTGTACTTCAAATGGATTAATTTTACTTAAAATTGTATGCCCTATGAATGTAGGAGGTCAACCTAAAAATGCTAGGTTTTTCATCTGTTACAGCTTAATCATAGCTATTAAATTACATTTACTATTCCCCTAACATTGTAGGTATGTTAATTTCCAAACCTTCTCTTTGATTTGAACGAATTCTCTTTGACAGCTGCATCAAGGAAAGTCAAGAGACACAGCTGGCTACCAGAGGAGGATAAAGCCATACAATCATATTTCAAGGAAGATATCAATGATTTCGAAAATGAGGGGAATGCAGGACCATTACACGGTAATATTTACAAGTGTGATTAACAATTGATATTTTCAAATTGCCTCTTCAATTTCAAAATTCAAATTACTCTCTTCAGTTTGATCCAGAATGTTTGCATTTTGATCAAAATATCTGCACTTTTCCTTATACCATAGATTTGATTCATGTTTTTTGGGCAATGGCTTCCGTTTTGAGACCCTGACTGACAGTAAATGACTAGACGGTTTACATAACCTAATCTAAAAATAATTATTCTGACCATGCTGACTAATTTTTTTCTTAAACTTTACAGTGGCAAAGAAAATAAAAAAATTCCTTACCAAGAATCCAAACATTCTAAGGGATTATCCTACTGGGGAGAAAACTAAGAAGATCAGGATAAAAGTGATTAATCTGAGGAGACAAAGGAGGCTGAAACACCAGAAGGGAGTACAAAAACTTTCTGTCTGATTTTTTTCTGCCAAGGAAGTTTTAAAAATATAATGACACGCAAAAGAAATGTAACAAGCATTTCAATAATTAACATCTGAATTTTTAGCTCTTCTGGTCGGAAACTGTCGTCCGTTTATTTGCCTACTGTCAGTCTATATCTGTAAACAATTTTTAGCTCTACTGGTCAGAGACCATAAGAGGTTATATGCAATAGTAAGGTGTCCACTGTCTGTCCTTTTGGCACATAATTAAGTTAACTACACTAAGATACATATATCTGTATATCAGTTTTTAATTTCAATGAATGGTGTTGTCATGTTTGTTAAAAATGTATTTTCCGTGCAATACTTTCAAAATAATACATGTACAGTTTTCATCTATTTACACTAAACAAAATTGCTAATGCACCACCTAAGAGAGTTAATATTTTACTTTTAAAAACTCGTTTATGATGTATTAGATATACAAATATGTTACTTTAAAAAAAATAAGGCATATTTATGTCAAACCTTATAAATAACTACAATATTTACTGAAATGTGACCAATTCATAGAAAAATTAAAATCTTGTCTATTCCATTTTCGAAGAAAAAAATTGGATTTTTTTCTTCATATTGTGTTTTTTACATTCTTACTATTCAAAAACTCAGAAAAAAGTTACACTGTGTTTGACACTAGAAGAGCATGCTAAAGCATAAAGTGTGGCATCTGCAGGTGGTACCTTTACAGAAATCTGTAAAAAATGAAATTGATAAAAAGCTTATGAATTCAACTTATGAAAAATTCTTGCAAATAGACTATCAAACATAAAATTTTTAATACAGATATTCATGGCATTAAGTTAGCAGCATGCAAGAAGTTGAAAATTGTTCCGCAAAACTAGGTCAACCAGAAGTTGAGTGGATTTGGTATGGACATTAAGGCACCGTATGTTTACTTAGGCAATATGATAGTCAATGATTGTTTGTTATTTGATTTATAACTGAGGAATTACTCCTGTGGTAACCTCAAAGACCACCCTTAGTGATCAAGAATTTCATATCTGTGCAAAAATGGTGCACAGTGCACAGCTGGAAATTGCTTTCAGACAAGAAGGTCATTCAAGGGTCTTTTCATGATACCAAGACATTTGTAACTCTAACTGTTTTGGAAATAATAACCCATATTCAAGCAACATAAAGGAATATGGGATTTTATCTCAGTGATATATCTGCATTGCCCATTTTTGATTGAGTTTGTGCTTCGCAGAATATTTTGGGTTGTGCATACCAGTTTTTTTGTCAGTAAATTCCACAGTGACTATATAGTACATGATGTAATTTCCCCTTTTCTAAGTTAGCAGACAAACTCATTGGTAGGTTGGTTCAGGCAATAGAAAAATTTCAATTTGGAGTCGCTACATTTGTTGTTGATTGTCTGGGAGACAACCTGGCGGCCACTGCCAAATTTCTCATATGTCACTGTGACCAGATACGCCAAACTTCAAATAAATCCTATCAACTAATTAAGAGTTATTTTATGTACCGGTAATAATATCTGAGATAATTGTATATTATATACACTTAGTATCAATCTGGCAAATGCAATCTGGCAAATGCCAAATGGTCAATACACAAATAAGAATTAACAAGTGGTGTATTAGCAATTTTTTCTAGTGTATAATGTAATGTAGCATGCAAGTAGACTACTCGGAGATACATTATTAAGGTCTTCCATTTCCAACGGAAGACCTTCTACTGATTCTGATGATTAAGAATATTCTTATTATTCTTTTTTTTTTCCTTTTCCTTAAGACGCCAACTTTGAGGCATTATATTTCACTCATTTCTGAATGGATTTTGATCAAATTTTCAGAGTTTATAGACGTTACTAAACTCTATCAAAATTTTGTCAAGCATTCCAAAAATTCACTTCCGGTTTTGAGTTATTTCCCTTTAAACGAAAATTTATAGCCTTTCATTTCCAGACAAAAGCTCGGAGATGGCAAAAGCTGGAGCAGAAATTTTACTGATATTACACAATAGAAGGATGAAGTTGTGCATAGCGGTTTTTATTTTTAGCTCACTTGAGCCAAAGGCTCAAGTGAGCTTTTCTGATCAAAATTTGTGCGTTGTCTGTTGTTGTCATTGTCGTCATCGTTGTCGTTGTTGTAAACTTTTCACATTTTCATCTTCTTCTCAAGAACCACTTGGCCAAATTCAACCAAACTTGCTACTAAGTATCCTTGGGTAAAGGGGATTCAAATTTGTTAAAATGAAGGGCCCAGCCCTTTTCCAAGGGGAGATAATTATGAATTAGAAAAAAAATAATGACATTTTTAAAAAATCTTCTTCTCAAGAACCACTGGGCCAGGAAACATGAAACTCGTGTGGAATCATCCTCAGGTAGTGTAGATTCAATTTTGTTCAAATCATGACCCCCTTGGGTAGTGTGGGGCCAAAATGGCCGATCCAAGTTTTACATAGCAATATATAGGAAAAATCAATAAAAATCTTCTTCTCAAGAACCAATGGGCCAGGAAAGATGAAACTCATGTGGAATCATCCTCTGGTAGTGTAGATTCAGGTTTGTTCAAATCATGACCCCCGGGGGTAGGGTGGGGCCAAAATGGCCGATCAAAGTTTTACATAGGAATATATAGGATAACTCTATAAAAATCTTCTTCTCAAGAACCACTGGGCCAGAAAAGATGAAACTCATGTGGAATCATCCTCAGGTAGTTTAGATTCAAATTTGTTCAAATCATGACCCCCGGGGGTAGGGTGGGGCCAAAATGGCCGATCAAAGTTTTACATAGCAATATACAGTGGACCTTCAGATATCCGGATGCTTCAGTATCTGGACGATTTTTCATTGGGACGGAATTTTTAAATGTTATATTGTTTTGTTTAACTGGTGATTCAGGTATTCGGATGCTTCACATATCCGGACAAATTGATAAGGAACCAAAGCATCCAGATAAATGAGGCTCCACTGTATAGGAAAAATCTTTAAAAATCCTCTTCTCAAGAACCACTGGAGCAGGAAAGATGAAACATGTGGAATCATCCTCAGGTAGCATAGATTCAAGTTTGTTCAAATCATGACCCCCAGGGGTAGGGTGGGGCCACAATGGCAGATCAAAGTTTTACATAGCAATATATAGGAAAAATCTTCTCATTGAGACATGAAAGATGAAACTCCTGTGGAATCATTCTCATGTAGTGTAGATTCAATTTTTTTTTCAAATCATGACCAACCGGGGTAGGGTGGGGCCTAATGGCCGATCAAAGTTTTACATAGGAATATAAAGGGAAACCTTTTCAAATCTTCTTTTCAAGTACTTCAAAGCCATGCTTAGTGATATTTATAGGGAATCATCCTTAGGTAGTGTAGATTCTAGTTTGTTCAAATCATGACCCCTGGGGGGTTAAAATTCAAGCCCCCTCCCCCCTTAGTAAACTTTCAGTTCTGGAATTAATCTGTGCTTTTTCTAGCCAAATTGCTCAGGTGAGTGATGTGGCCCCTGGTCCTCTTGTTGATTTCTCTATTCTAAATGGTGCTATATATAGGGGTCAAAAATTAGAACGCCTAAAAGAGCGAAAATTTACACATATTTTGCTTTTTATCTTCTAAACTAAAAATATTTTGTTAAAACATATCGTACAAAATTTGTGCAGAATTACAATATCTTTCAAATGATATCTCGAAAAAAGGGCTGACCCCTTCATTAAGGGATCTAGAGGGGCCAAAAGTTTTTTCCAGATACCTCAAAAAGTATTGAGAATTTGTAATACATCCAAAAATCAAAGTTGTTCAAAATGTCAAGCTTAATCTATTGAAGTTTTTGAATCTATTTTTTTGATGAAAGAAATTGCCATGGTCACTAAAATTAAGAATTCTGTAAAATTTTATTTAAAGCTTCTCCTACAGTTCTTATTTTATTGCAATTTTGCCACAAAGAAGACTTAATCAAGAATCATTATTTTATATGCAGAGTTTCCGAAAACAAAATATTTCTACCAGTCATTCAGACTGACGACTTAATGAGTTCTACCAGTCTGAAGCATATATTCTATCAGTCCGAATAAATTTTAGAAGATACAGTGTATATTTCAATCATGTCAGATGTAATTCAAAAGAAAATGCATTGGATATGTAAAAAATTTTCATGGCTCACCAACACTGATTGTGATACCAGGGTTATATGCAACTATAAATAATTCAAATTAAAGTATGACCAGCCCACACAGACTTGTGGCAGCAAAAAAGAGTGATTAACCCCAAATAAACAACTAATTATGAAAAAAAGTTAATTCTTGAAAAAGAAAATTTAATTCTTAATCAACAGGTCGAGACCACTACCTTATATGGAAGGCAATTTTCAACACGTGACGATATCTTCGTCACACCTGTTCGCCAATCAAGTGAATGAGTCTCAAAGCATGATACTTTAGTACGTGTTTACGAATCATTGGCGACACGTGGTTTTCATCGGTTTCTGCATAATATTCACTTCGTCACCGGAAAAACCAAAGAGCTTCTTTATCACTTTTTAAGTCCGAAATTGAAAGATTACATTCCAAAGACATTGCTCCATGCTCACATTTAATATTGGAGTTGTTTTAGATGATTAATAGTTGCTTCGCAAGTTCGAATAATGTGCAAATGCTTTGATGTTTGCATGTACATTAAAAACTTTTTGATAATATTTAGGGGTTAAATAATAATAGCGCATCTTGAAATGATGTCTAAAACTATGTACACGCATATCACTTGAAAAAAAACTCAATGCTTTATCGACACGATAGCACCTCCAAGTACGTCTCTTCGAACAATGGTTTACGCCGATGTAATATAAGTTGGTATAAGGCTTAAAAAAGCAAATTTTGTATTAATGTGAACATAGAAATGAAAGATTATACACCATTTTAAATATTTCTTCCATAAATCTAAAAAAAGAATTGAAAATAAGTTTCCAAGGGACAATTCAAGTTGGCCTTTATTTTCAACACAGCTGAGTACTTGTAGTAGCCCACAATGCATTGCGCCTCATTTATCAGTGGGAAAAGTAAACAGATAGCTAATTTACATGCAAATTTATTCTGACGTCAGAAAATCTAGTGGTCTCAACCTGATTAAGGATACTAGAATTCTTTTTAAAATAAAAAGTTTAATTCTAACTTGTAAAATTGAATCATATATAAATACTGGTGGTAGCAGTTATGGCAGAAATTCAAAATAAAAATAAATTTTACATATCTTAACATTTTCTCAGTGGGCATTGCACTTCATGACCTGTATACTGCACGTGTTAACCATAAACAGAGGAATGGAGGAAATTCGGATTAGGAAAAAAACGATCGTTCTTGGAAGTAAATAAGTCAAGTAGAATCTCAGAATGGATAAGATTATGGATATTTACGAAAATTAAAAGCATGCTGCATTGAAAATTTTCATTTATGAAGATCATAGTACAATAAATTGATCAGGACAACTTAAAGTTTCAAGTCACTCTTCCTTTGTTATAAGTACAAACCAGTAGAGCTACACTCTTGACAGACACTTCTTGTTTATCAAATGTCAGGTAACTTTAAACCTTTTAAAGTAACATGTTCTTTTTAAATTAAAACATCCCCTCTTCTGACCATCCATTTACAGCATATACATGTCTGCCGGACTCCACGTACCATATGCAATATCAACTGCATTTCTACAATGCATAAGGTTTATCAATCTATTAATTTGAGCAAAAGAAATATGAGTATACTCTTTGGCATTTTTAAATTCTTGTTTTACAGATGCTGAGGTCAATTTTTTCAATGCTGACACAGTATAGTAGCCCTTGGACTTCAGGAATTTCCCAATTTACTGATTTGCAATTTGTTAAAAATATTCTTACTTTTTAATGCCCTGCTCACACGGAGAGTTTTATTCAAATTAAACTTAAGTTAATGCCAAGCAAAGCTAATTTGAATTAAATTTTGAGCCAGACGTAATGGCAAAATTAAGTCAAATGCAACATGTTGGTTGTCAGCAATAAGAACTGCTATTTTTGAGTGAAACATTAAGGAAAATTGTGTTAATCACTAAAATGTGTGAACAGACACTGTGACATTATGCCTAATGCATCTGCTTCTACATTAGGTGACATGATTTGCGAATGACATCATAACTAAGCCTTACTGTTGCCTGACTGTAGAATAAAATTTTTAATTCACATTAGTTTACTTTGCATTAGCTGTCGTGTGAACGCAATTTAAGTCACATTAGTTTGATTCGCATGAGTTTGATTTGCATTTGTTTACTTAGAATTAATTTACTGCAAATTAAACTGGTTGTGTGAGCAGGGCATATTTTATGGGTTTTATCATTTAAAAACAAGATCTGTTTCTTTTTTTGAGGTATAGAAGTCTCATACATCAAACCTAAATGTATATCAAACAGAATCAATTTATTATCATGTTTTTAATGGCGACAGATAGCAAAGTCTTCGAACATGAAATTGAGTTGTGAATTAATTGTAGTTTAATTTAAGAGCATTTCTTGTTACACTACAAGATTTCAAATAACTTTGCAGATCGAGCTTTCATAGTAGAAATTCAGGTTGCAGTGGAGAATCTATTAACTTGGCAATGAGGAGTCATACAAGGATTATCAGTGTTTTACAAAGTAAACACATTGTTAAAGATATATCGTAACATATTTCTTTTTTGTAGAACCCTATTGTCTTGTTCTATAGTATTCAGCTGGTGATGACATGTACTTGGGCACAAAAAAGGAATAATATGAAGACTTTTCATATATAATTAACAAACCTGTATCAAATCTTATTTCTGTTATATATTATTTTATATATATTGCTTGTAGGATAGATACTGATACATGTGTGTGACAACTGGATATAAAATGAAAAAAAAATATGCATAAAACAAAGCATAGATTAAAAAAGCCATGATTAAATTAAATAAATGATGAAATTTATCAATCTTTGTGTTTATATTAAAAGATGTAAAAGATTAAATTGTATATTATTTTCATTTTATATATACGGTGTACATATATACTCACTTGGGGGCTCATGTAATATACAGCTAGGATAGGAGCATTACATGGAGACTCTTTAAGTGGGCCACAATGACTCCGGTGGCCCCGGAGGATACCCCTGCCTTTGAGCAGATAATACAATTAATAGATACTTGAACTGACACCCTATGTATTTCTTTTGAAAAGAATTGTGTTCATATATTACAAAATCAACAATACAGGATTACACAGGAAAGGGATTTTCACTGGAGGCCTGGGCTCTTAGAATTTGGAATTTGTAGCCTGATGTATACACTTACTGAGAAATTATATTGCCTGACAATTCTAAGAAGATAAACACAAGTGTTAAATATTTTTATGCCCCCCTTCGAAGAAGGGAGGGCATATTGCTTTGCTGCTGTCTGTCGGTCGGTCGGTCGGTAGGTCTGTCGGTCCATTTAGTTTCCGTTCATTTTCTTCATAACCATTGCACATACTGAAATGAAATTTGGTATACAGGTATATCAGATGAATATCTAGGTCAAGTTCTGTTTTGGGTACAATCGCACCATAATTGACAGAGTTATGCCCCTCGGACTTAGAAAAATTCCATATTTTTGCAGTTTCCGTTCATTTTCTTCAGAGAGGTTGCACATATTGAAATGGAATTTAGTATACAGGTATATCAGATGAATTTCTAGGTCAAGTTCTGTTTTGGGTATGATTGCATGATAATTGACAGAGTTATACCCCTTGGACTTAGAAAAATTCCAATTATTTGCAGTTTCTGTTCATTTTCTTTGGAGAGGTTGCACACATTGATATGGAATTTAGTATACAGATTAGTCAGATGAATATCTAGGACAAGTTCTGTTTAGGATACGATCGCACCATAATTGACAGAGTTATGCCCCTTGGGCTTAGAAAAATTCCATATTTTTGCAGTTTCCGTTCATTTTCTTTTGAGAGATTTCACATATTGAACTGGCATTTTGTATACAGATTAGTCAGATGAATATCTAGGCCAAGTTCTGTTTTGGGTACAATCACACCATAATTGACAGAGTTATGCCCCTTGGACTTAGAAAAATTCCATATTTTTGCAGTTTCCAGTCATTTTCTTTGAAGAGGTTTCACACATTGAAATGGAATTTTGTATACAGATTAGTCAGATGAATATCTAGATCAAGTTCTGTTTTGGGTACGATCACATCATAATTGACAGAGTTTGGACTTAGAAAATATGGACTCCCCTTGGACTTAGAAAAATTCCAATAATTTGCAGTTTCCATTCATTTTCTTTTGAGAGGTTGCACATATTGAAACGGAATTAAGTATACAAATTAGTCAGATGAATATCTAGGTCAACGTATGTTTTGGGTATAATCACACCATTTTTGACAGTTATGCCCTTTTGGACTTAAAAAAAAATACCAATTTGTGAGGGAGGGGGGCATAAGTGTTTTACAAACATCTCTTGTTTAGCTTCAATTTAACTACCAGTATGCATGATATTTAAGGGGAAAGATCTATTTCCAATTCATCGGCAGGACCTGTACTGATGCTTTTAAAATCTTTTTCATTCATTTGCTTTAAAACCAACACCATACCTGTTTCATGCAAATAGAACACACATTAATTTTAATTTGGGGGGGAAATGGGATTGGATTTTGCAAATGGGAATTGATTATTTAACTAATTACATAGGGCCGAACACTGTCTAGTATATGAAAGTGCCCTATGAAAATCACTGCATGTGTCAATTCCACATTGTATCTATCAATTACACCTTTATGTTGCAGAGAAATAGATGTAATTACCCAGTATCAAAATTTAAAATTTTTGTGTAGGTTTAATTAGGATATACTTGTTATTTTTACCTAGGTCCAAAAATGTGGGGGTTTTCTCCTTAATTTTTTTTTTTTTTCAGAATTCAGAATTAAAATACTGTTATTTATATACATGTATAAGGAAGGGATTGTTATTTGCTGTGTGAAAACAAGATAAGCATTTTTCAAGATTTTTTTTTTATCTAACAAATAATTAATTGTAAAGCAATAAAAACATGGAATTTTGATCATCCTAAACTGTTCAAATATGGGATGTTCAATCAACATTATCAATGGACCAATTTATTAAATTTAAGATAGATTATTCATAGGAAAACACATTTTTTTTTAAATTTTACTTGTATTCTGGAAATCAAATTTGCTTCCATGATATCATAAGCTCACCTTAGCCGAAGGCTCAAGTGAGCTTTTCTGATCACATTTTGTCCGTCGTTCATCCGTAGCTGTCTGTCTGTCCGTCTGTAAACTTTTCACATTTTCGACTTCTTTTCAAGAACCACTGGGCCAATTTTGACCAAACTTGGTACAAAGCATCCTTGGGTGAAAGGGAATTTAAATTAAATGAAGGGCCAAGTTCCCTCACAAGGGGAGATAATCAAGAAAAGACAAAAATAGGGTGGGGTCATTAAAAAATCTTCTACTCAAGAACCACTGGGCCAGGAAAGCTGAAACTTACGTGGAAGCATCCTGGGGTAGTGTAGATTCTAAATTGTTCAAATCATGACCCCAGGGGTAGGGCGGGGCCACAATGGGAAATCAATGTTTTACATAGAAAGATATTGGGGAAGTCTTTGAAAATCTTCTTCTAAAGAACCACTGGGCCAGAAAAGCTGAAACTTATGTGCACATGGAGGCATACTGGGGTAGTGTAGATGTCTAAATTATGATCAGTGGGGTAGGGTGGGGTCGCAATATGTATTACAAGGGGGAAGTCAGATAAAGAACAGAATGGTCAAAGCTTCTCAGGTGAGCGATGTGGCCCATGGGCCTCTTGTTTTATTTTAGTTGTGAGAAAATGGTAGATCTTAAATTATATCAGAAAACTACAACTCCCCTTCAAAGGTGTCAGTTCAACATATCTTGCAAATTGGGGGACCCACAGCCTCGAGTTTTAAACCATGCAGTGCTACTTTTAGCTCATAGGCTTTTAATTGGCCTGAGAGATTCTGTAATGATCCTTTACTTTGTATACCATAAACCAGCTATTATTTGCATCATCTTTTATCCGCGATCTGTCAGTTGAAATGAATCCGGGACTATTATTATTCACGACTGAGGAAATGTTCTTTACAAATAAATTATTGAAAATAAATGGTTTGCAGAAATATTCAACACTAAATATCGGTTGTGAAACTCGCGGATATTTCTCACATGCAAATAATAGTTGGTTTACAGTAGATTACAACCATAGAGACAATGTGCAACCAACTTCCCCTCATAAGCTAACTTTGGATGAAGTAGATTAAGTTGTGTTCAAAGTAACATCTCAATCATGTCTTTATTCAAGGTACATGTACATGTAAAGGGTAACTATGGTGAAGTATTTTGTTAAGGAAGCAAAAAGTGTGCTACAATTTCATGTGAAACCAGTGTTTTCCTTTTATTTCAAAGTAAAGAGTTGGAGATCACTTGTGACAGGTTTATGAACAAAATCTCTGTGGACCTTACAAAAAATTGTTATTTTAAAGCGACATTTTTGTCAATTGAAGCGGTCAGTTTGGCTGGTTGGGGCTTCTTAGGGAAAACACTGTGAAACTACTGGGTAGTTGCTGAGAAAACTGTAATGAAAATTTGGTAGCCATAACATAAGTATCTAGCCCAGTTATTTAAAAAAAAGTTTTTTTATAAAAACTTTTGATATATTTCAATATTAAACTTTCATCCAACCCTATCCCCTGGGAATTTTTAGATTTGATCAATCTATAATCTACCTTTCCTCGGGCAGATTACGAATTAGTTTCCCCTCTCTTTTTTTTAGCTCTACCAAAAGAGCTTATGCGATAGTAAGTTGCCCGTTGTCCGTCCTTCTGTCTGTAAACAATTTTTCAAAATGCTACTCCTCCTAGTACAGCTTTGGTCTGATTTTAATATTACTTGGCACACAAGTAGACTACTCTAAGATACATAAATAGAGCATCGTTTTTTTATTTCGATGAACGGTGTCGCCATGGTTACTAAAAATAGAATTTTCTATGAAATTCCTTTAAAATACTACTCATCCTACAATTTTGATCTGATTTCAATATTATTTGGCACATAAGTAGACTACAATAAGATACATAAGATAGTGCATCGGTTTTTGATTTTGATGAACAGTGTTGCCATGGTTACTAAAAATAGAATTTTCTATGAAATTCCTTTAAAATGCAACTCCTCCTACAATTTTGGTCTGATTTTGATATAACTTGGCACAAAGTCAAGTAGACAACACTAAGACACATAAAATAGCTAGTGCATCAGTTTTTGATTTCGATGAACAGTGTTGCAATTGTAACTAAAAATAGAAATGTCTGAAATTCCTTTAAAATGCTACTCCTTCTACAGTTTTGCTCTGATAGCAATGGCTTCTTTTCTCATCCTTTGTTATAAGTACAAACCAGTAGAGCTACAATCTCGACAGAGACTTCTGGTTTAAACTATATCTCATTTGTCTGTCAGTCTGTCCGTCCATCACAAAAACTTGAACTTTTGTCATATCTTTTGAATGAGAACAGATAGGGCTTTCATTTTACACATGTATAAACCTGTGAAGAGCATTAATTTCTAAATACACTTGATTTTTAGCTCTACTGGTCAGAGACAAGAAGAGCTTATGCGATAGTAAGGTGTCCGTCGTCCGTCCGTCTGTCTACCTGTCTGTCCGTCTGTCTGTAAACAATTTTTCAAAACGCTACTCCTCCTACAGTTTTGGTCTGATTTCAATATTACTTGGCACACAAGTAGACTACACTAAGATACATAAAATAGTGCATCAGTTTTTGATTTCGATGAACGGTGTTGCCATGGTAACTAAAAATAGAATTTTCTTTGAAATTCCTTTAAAACGCTACTCCTCCTACAGTTTTGGTCTGATTTCAATATTACTTGGCACACAAGTAGACTACA
>PRKT01000505.1:336682-403376 GCA_003671525.1 Saccostrea glomerata
TGTACTTGTCTTAAGAAGATGCCCATCATTTGACACTGAAAGTTCTGAAATTCTGTGAATAATAAACCTGAAATAAAACATTTCACTAAAATAAAACAAAAACTAAAAAATTCTATAAAAAATATTTATGATATCAATACCCCCATCTGGATATTTGACATCTACATTATAAGTGGTGCTGTATTGAAATCTAAAATAAACTGTGGATGTAATGAGCCACCTTAAAACGCTAGTCATCCTACAGTTTTGGTCTGATGGCAATGGCTTCTTTTCTCATCCTTTGTTATAAGTACAAACCAGTAGAGCTACAGTCTTGACAGAGACTTCTGGTTGACTCCTTGACTTTGAAGTTTGACCTTTTAAAAAAGAATAACCATTGATTGAATTGGCCATAACTTTTGAATGAGAAGAGAGGGCTTTGTGGTAACGCACTTTGAAAAAATTACGCACTTTGAAAAAATTTTTCAAAGTGCGTTAAAATTGGGACAAAATCAACGCACTTTGAAAAAAATTTTCAAAGTGCGTTAAATTTGGGACCAACTCAACGCACTTTGAAATTTTTTTTCAAAGAGCGTTAAGAGTCTACATCAATATATTTTACCATGGAGATACCTAACGCACTTTGAAAAAAAAAAACATGTTTTAGTCATGGAAAGATTTTATTTGTTATTTATCTTTCAAAAAACTAAGCCTAACCCTTACCTCAAAAATGAATTGATTTACTCCCGTAGAAAAGAGGAGAAGACGGGTATAAGATCCTCAGTTCAAATCTTTATCTTTCCAATACAATTAGGTGTCGGTAACAAACAGGGGAGGGGAGCAATAAACCTAAAAAGTGCAGGCTGCATTTTCAATGCTTATACGATGTATATATCTTTCCAAAATAAGTGGGGGGCTTAGCCCGCATCCCCTCCTCTGGCCCTTTGCCCAGTCTCAATATCTATGCTATACTCAAAGCATTCATATAATTATGTATTTACCTAACTGGTATGACGTTGAAAACTTTCAATAATAAACAAGTTAATTAAAACAGATGAAAACTAGATTATTTGAAGGAATATTGATCAATCTTTACATTTTTTTCAAAGTGCGTTAATATGGTCGATATTAACGCACTTTGAAAAAAAATTTTTTTTATCAAAGTGTGTTAGCTTGGTCCCAAATTTTAACGCACTTTGAAAATTTTTTTCTAAGTGCGTAATTTTTCAAAGTGCGTTGTAACAGAGCTTTCATTTTAAACATGTTTATTACCTGTGAAAAGACCTTTCTAAATACAATGTCATATCCATTTATTGTGTCTTTTTTACCTTGACCTAGAAATTTGACCTACTTTTCAAAAATGTAACCTTGGTCATATTTTTCCAATGATTAGAACATAACCTACTTATTCAGTCAATCAAATGCTTCCATTTCTCGCGAAGAATTGATTCTTCATGGTGAAAAATACTTCTATTTCTGAAATTTTAACAGTGTATGATTGGTTCACTGGACAGTTTTATAGGTGTGTCTATTTTGGTTTTTGCTCAACACACAAAAAGAAACCATTCAAAACCCACTTGCTGTTTTGAAAAAATGACATTTAAACTTTCCAAGCCTTGCTACATTTTGTATTTCATCTGTAGTTTTTTAGCTCTACTGTTCAGAGACCAGAAGAGCTTCTTATGCGATAGTATTACGTCCGGCAGTCTGTCTGTCTGTAAACAATTTTTCAAAATGCTACTCCTCCTACAATTTTGGTCTGATTTCAATTTTGATTTTGGCACACAAATAGACTGCACTAAGATACATAATTCTGTTTATCATTTTTTTGATTTGATGAACAGTGTTGCTGTGGTTACTAAAAAAAAAAATTCTGAGAAATGCTTTCAAAATGCTACTCCTCCTACGGTCAATTATGTCTGATTTCAATATAACTTGGCACACAAGTAGACTACACTAAGATACATAATTCTGCTGATCGGTTTCTGGTTTTGATGAACAGTGTTGCCGTGGTTACTAAAAATAGAAATTTCCGTGAAAAATATTCAAAAACTCCTCCTACAGTTTTAGTCTGATTTCAATATAACTTGGCACACAAGTAGACTACACGAAGATACATGATTCTGTGTATCGGTTTTTGATTTTGATAAAAAGTCTTGCCATTGTTACTAAAAATAAAAATTTCTGTGAAAAACATTCAAAATGCTAATCCTCGTACAGGTTTGGTCTGATTTCAATATAACTTGACACACAAGTAGACTACACTAAGAAACATAATTCTGTGTGTCTGTTTCTGGTTTCGATGAACGGTGTTGCTGTGGTTACGAAAAATAGAAATTTCTGTGAAAAACATTCAAAATGCTACTCCTCGTACAGTTTTGGTCTGATTTCAATATAACTTGACACACAAGTGGACTACACTAAGATACATAATTCTGTATATTGGTTTTTGATTTCAATAAACGGTGTTAGCATGGTTACTTAAAATAGAAATTTCCATGAAAAACATTCAAAATGCTTTTCCTCCTACAGTTTTGGTCTGATTTCAACATAACTTGGCACACAAGTAGACTACACTAAGATACATAATTCTGTTTATCGGTTTTTGATTTTGAAGAATGATGTTGCCATGGTTTCAGTACTAACATTAAGAAATTTCTGTGAAATACTTAAAAAATGCAATTCCAAATATAATTTTAGTCTGATTATAGTACATGAATAATGTGGCATGCAAGTATTTTACACTGAGATACATGATCATTATAATTCTATTTATTGCTGTTGTGAAGTTTTAAGTTCCCAACTGCCACTTTTTTTTATTTAAAGTACAAACCAGTAGAGAAACAGTCTCCACAGAGACTTCTGTTTTTTTTTCGCTTCTCTGAATATAACTTTTTCACATTGCTGTACATACATAAGATACAACCATCGTCATGTATATCAGAGACCAAGCTTGTTTTTGAAGACAGATATGAGTCACAATTTTCATCATATTTTTATTTGACACTAGAAGGTGATGCCCATTCCTGCTGACAAGGTCCGTGTCATCTTATTAACACAATTTTTTTTTTTTAATGTAGATAGAAACATAGGTAATCAGAGATTACAGAGCTCACCTCAACAAATGTTGTCTTTAAGTTTGGCAAAGTCACACAATTAACCAACAAAAAGTGTACATTCCAGAAATGAAAATATTTAAGCAATTTTGATCTGATACATTGAAATAGACCTAAATAAAAAATTTAAACTAGTTCTTCATGAAAATGTAATTAAAATTAAGCATCTGAAGCAAATTTGCGAGTTTTCATCTCCTGATGCAACATTTGTGCAAGTTTGGTTTGGTTTATACAATGTTATATAAGCCTTTAAGTTTATGGGTAATTGACCTGCACCCATAACTTTTACCTGGTCTATAATCTGAAAAATGTATGTCGAATTCAGGATCCGAAGCAAGTCCATTAGTGTGCATCCTAAGATGTATCGTCCATGAAAGTTTGCTCATTATAGGGCTCATAGTTAATTGAAAATGAAACATGCATCAAAAACTAACATTTTCACTCATCCACAAAATGTAGGTCAGATTCAGCATCTGAAGCAAGCCAGGTAGAATGCATCCTTAGATGTATCATCCATGCAAGTTTGGTCAACATAGGGCTTATAGTTACTTGGAAATGAAACCTGCACCAAAAACTTTAACCTGTTCACTCAACCGGAAAATGTAGGTCAGATTCAGTATCTGAAGCAAGCCCTGTAGTAAGCATCCTAAGATGTATCATCCATGCAAGTTTGGTCATTAATGAAGTCATAGTTACTTGGAAATGAATTATGCACAAAAAAATTTAACCTGTTCACTCAACCAGAAATTGTAGGTCAGATTCAGCATCTGAAGCAAGCCCAGTAGTAAGCATCTTTAGATGTATCATCCAT
Organism: Saccostrea glomerata; assembly: GCA_003671525.1. Taxonomy (NCBI): domain Eukaryota; kingdom Metazoa; phylum Mollusca; class Bivalvia; order Ostreida; family Ostreidae; genus Saccostrea; species Saccostrea glomerata. The sequence goes on from PRKT01000505.1 coordinate 340,589, forward strand.
GCAAGTTTGGTCAACATAGGGCTTATAGTTACTTGGAAATGAAACATTAACCAAAAACTGCACTAACAAGATGCGTTTGTAAAACACTGATGCCCCCGTATGGCAACAAAGCAAAGATTAAGCTTGTCTTAAATGCAAATTAAATTAATTCATACCAAAAGTAGGGTATTCTCACTGGAAAACAATTGTGAAATTTGAAAGTAGGCTAATGTTAAAGTTTTTTAATAAGTACAAAAATCTACAAGGTCAAGGTCAAAAGGTCAATGAAATAAGTATCAAATGAAAGGTCTTGCCACATAAAGTACTTATGTAGAGCATGAAAGTCCTAGCCCTAACCGTTCAGAAGTTATGGTCAACGTTCAATTTCTTTAAAAAGTAGGTCAAACTTCAAGGTCAAGGTCAAAGTTATTGTTATCAAATGAAAGGTCTTGTCATAAGAATCAAATATGTAAAGTATGAAAGCACTAGACCTAAGTCTTTTAAAGTTATGGTCAAGGTTTGCTTTTTTTAAGTAGGTCAATCTCAAAGGTCAAGGTCAAAGGGTCAAGGATCTTCATATCCAATGTAGGGTCTTCTCACAAGGATTACATATATGAAGTATGAAAGCCCTATTCCTTACCGTTCAAAAGTTATGGCCAAGGTTAAAGTTTTTTCACAAGTACGGAAATCTACAAGGTCAAGGTCAAAGGGTCAAGATTGTTGGTATCCAATGAAAGGTCTTTTAACAAACATTTCATATGTGAAGTATAAATGTCCTGGTGTCTACTGTTCAAAAGATATGGCCAAAGTAAAATTTTAAAATTTTCATGTAAAAGTAGGTCAAACTTCAAGGTCAAGGTCAAAAGGTCAAATTTGGTGGTACCCAAAGAAAGGTCTTGTCACAAGAAATACACATATGAAATATGAAAGTCATAGCTCTCCTAAATTAAAAGTTATGGGCAAGGTTAAAGTTTTTGCAGACAAACAGAGAGACAGACAGACAGACAGAGAGACAGACAGACAGACACGACAAAAACTATATACCCCCGAAACTTCGTTTACGGGGGCATAAAAATGTTAACCTGCTCCAAAAACATTAACCTGGTCATTCCTAGGCTGAAATTGCAGCATCTGAAACTTTGACTGGTACAATGAAACACACTAGAAGCATCTTCCATGCATGTCTAATCAATATAGGACATAGAAGTTTAATAACCTGAGACACCGACGCAGAGGGTATTACATAAGCTCCCCCAACTTTGTTGAGGTGAGCTAAAAATTGACAATGAGACAATTTTTCCTCCAGAAAAGGCTTCCAATTGAGCATATTGTAAAAGTAACATCAAGCAGAGAAATAAGCTATTGACGTAACTCATTGTAATGTAGGCAAGTTATGTTATACAAAATAGATTTTAGACCTTTTATCCAATCAAATGATGTATTACAACTAAAATTTAATTATTTACTTATGAGCAACCTCTGCAAAGAAAGCCAAAAATCTGTGAGCCAATGCTCACTAGTAATACCCTCGCTTTGATGTGAATAAAAAATGTACACAAGTTCAATTACGAGCAAATGCACAGAAAAATATGATACTGACATCAGATTCACATCAAAATGAATCCCACCATATAACGTCATGTCTCGACAAAGAGAGTACTAAAATTTCAAGCATCTGTGATGAGTAGTTGCTGAGAAAACTGCGACTAAATTTGGTATGTATGAAACATAGAGACCAACAGACAAACAGGAAGTTGACATCAGCTTGCAGATTTGAACAAATGTGTATCCCAACGTATTGCATGTATTAGAAAAGATTATCTTAAAATTTCAACCATCTCCAATGAGTAGTTGCTGAGAAAACTGCAACAAAAAATTGTTATGTATGAAACAGAAAGACACACAGACAAACAGAAAGTTGACATCCGATTTACACAAAAATGTATCCCAGCATATAGCATGCCTCAGAGATGATTGAGTTAAAATTTCAAGCTTCTACGATGAGTGCTTGCTGAGAAAACTGCAACAAAAATTTGGACAGACGGACACACAAGGGTAAAACAGTAAACCCCCCTCTCCTTCGGAGCAGGGGTATAATGAACAGAAACTGCATATACACTGGATTTTTTTTCTAAGTCCAAAGGGCATAATTCCATCCAAATTGGCTCAATCATACTCAAAACATAACTTGACCTAGATATGTATCCTTATGATAAATCTGTATACCATATTTTACTTCAATATGTGCAAATGAACAGAAACTGTTCTTTTTGGTTCTTGTAAGCTAAAAGATGAAAACTAGATTTGAATGTCCACTTTAATCAAACAATCAGAAACCTGGTACAAATCTATTTTATTAAATAATATTTCTTTTCATGTGAGCATCAATCAGTATACATTAATAATTATGGAAATACAAAATATAACAAATTTGCTCAATTATAAGCATGAATACATTTGTATGTTCAAAAGAACAGAATAAATTTAATTTAATTATTCTCACAGCCTTCTTCAGAAGAAAAAAATTACAATTTGAAAAAAAAAATTATAAATTAAATAGATATATACTTTTAATGTACATATATTTACATATTTAATATTAACATGATTGAGGCATGTATTTCAAATGCTAGTCCTCATCAAATATTGTTGACCCATCTTCACAATAATCAGCTAAATGTAAACTAGCTGGCTTATACACTGTACTAAGTACAAGGAATTGTCCCAGAAAAAGGTGAACTTTTTGAATATTTCAAATACTATTCAACCAAAACAAATGATATTAACATGATTAAGCATGCTGTTGGAAAATGATATTTTTGTTATTTTGACAAAACATACATGTGATAATTTTTAGACCCAAAAACTGTACAGCAACCTTCAAAATACTGGATTTTGGGTGAAAATAATGAACAATGCTAACCAAAAAAGTGAACAAGAAACAGTACAAAATGTCATTAAAAAACACTGAAGGTGTTCATTTTTTAATTATAAATTTCAAATCAATGTACAGGTGCACCACTGCATAACATGTATTATGATTTATTATTCATTTCAAGAAACTCATGATGTTGAATTTCGGCAATAAACTTTGATAAATGTGGAGCACCCAATTATTAAGCAACGGCTATGTTGAGCAGGATATGAGTCCTGGAAAATAGATTTATAGATATTAAGATAAAAAAGACTTAAGGATGGGAATTTTCAGATACAAATTCACAAACACTTCGAGGTACATTTTGAAATTGTCAGTGGTGCATCGGCAGCTGATTTGTTAGATAAGTTCACCTTAGAAAAAAAAATATTTATAAGATTAATTATTTCATAGAATTTTTTAGGCGTTATTTAAAAATGTTGATCATGATGTATGCTACATATAGTCTTAGTGAAACAAAAGATATTGAAAACTTTCATGTATATTGGGACAACCCCTCGTTCGACATGTTAAAACATTTAGAATTCTTCATAATTATTCCAATGATTTTTTTTATTATTTCTGACTTAATTGTTAACCTTATTATACAGCATATTGTTAAATTGGTACACATCTAGAATATCCAAAATCTGAAAATAAAGGTGAAAAAAAAATCATTTTAATACAGTTGTTTGACAAGTTCTGATTAAGAACCTGATTCAGCAATGTTATAAATATATTGGTACCGTATATTACTCGCCTATAAGTCAGTTGTATTTTAAATAAGCTTATAATATCAGAGGGACTGACCTCATATAATACCATTCATTTTATAGCTCGCCTATAAGTCTGGCATAGAGTTTTGGACAAGAGATTAACCCCCAAAATTCCGACTTATAGGCAAGTATATCCGGTAATTGTAGTTTACTGACTTGTGGAATTTAATTTTGTTTAATGAAAGTTCAGTCAAAAGAAAAATAAACAAGTATTTGAAACTAAGTTAAGACCAAGCCGACTAGTTCTGAATACCTTAGCAGTTCCCATGCAGTTCAACCCTAAATCAAAAATATCCGTCCCACAAAATTTCATTGACACACTTCGGAAAAGTTATAATTGCTCAGCAGTAAATTAGTGGTATTTCAAAAGGATAAAACTTAAACTATGTCCTTAGGACATGAATGCCCCTGCCGATAAAACTAAAACTATGTCCTTAGGACATGAATGCCCCTTAGAGTGACCATCAGTGATGCAACATGAATATTATTGTATGAAGTTTAATGAAAATATCTTGAACAGTTTCTTTAAATTGAAATTAAAATCTAAAAAAAAATATATCGATGATAAATTCTCACCAAATTATGTACAAGAGTAATGCTTAGATAAAACAAATTATCTTGACTGGTTTCTTTAAAACTAAGCGAAATACAAATTAAAAAAGCAAATTCAAAGAATTGTGGTCCCCCACTTTCGGTGTCTTTTTGGGTGAGATGTCATATTTTATGACATTTTGCATATAATATGAACGCCCTATCATAAGTCATCTATTTAGAAATTATCACTGAACTCCAAGGTCAAGGTCAAAGGGTCAACATTCTTGTATCCAATGAAAAGGCTTCTCAGAAGGATTACATACGTGAAGTATGAAAGCCCTATCCCTTACCATTCAAAACTTATGGTCAAGCTTAAAGTTTTCTCATAAGTACAAAAAAAAACCAAGGTCAGGATCAAAAGGTCAAGGTTGTTGGTATCAAATGAAATGTCTTGCCACAAAGAATACCTATGTGAAATATGAAAGTTCTGGTATCTACTGTTCAAAAGTTGTGGCCAAGGTCAATGTTTTTGAAAAGTAGGTCAAACTCCAAGGTCAAGGTCCAAGGGGCAAAGTGTTTGGCATTCAATGAAAGGTCTTCTCACAAGAAGTATATAAGTGAAGTATGAAAGCCCTTGCCCTTACCGTTTAAAACATATAGTAAAGATTAAAGTTTTCTCATAAGTACAGAAATCTCCAAGGTCAAGGTCAAAAGGTCAAAGTTGTTGGTATCCAATAAAAGGTCTTTCTACAAAAAATACATATGTTAAATATGAAAGTCCTAGTACCTACCATTCAAAAGTTATGGCCAAAGTAAAAGTTTGGAATTTTTGTGTAAAATTGGGTCAAACTTTAAGGTCAAGGTCAAAAGGTCTAATTGATGGTACCCAAAGAAAGGTCTTGCCTTAAGGAATATGCATATGAAATATGAAAGTCATAGCTCCACTAAATCACAAGTTATGGGCAAGGTTCAAGTTTTTGTGACGGACGGACAGACAGACAGACGAATGAGATTTAATGTCCCCTCGCTTTCGCGAAAGCAGGGGGACCACAAAAGGGAGGTCAAGGTAAGGCCAAATAAAAACAAGGGGCCCATGGGCCACATCGCTCACCTGAGCACTAAGGGTAGGAAAAAGTAGAAAATGGATTTTTAATGTAAAGTTTAAATCCAAAAGTAGTCCCATGACCATTCATGGATTTGCCATTTTCAGAAAATGATTTTTAAAGAATTTACCTATACATATCTTTAAAAACTTTGGTCAGCCATTTTGGCCCCGCCCTACCCCTGGAGGTCATGATTTAAAAAAATTTGAATTTACACTACTTAAGCATGCTTCCATATAAATATGATGAATTATGGCTTTGTCATTCTTGAGAAGAAGATTTTTAAAGAATTTTCCTTTATATTTCTATGTTAAACTTTGGTCGGCCATTTTGGCCCCGCCCTACCCCCGGGGGTCATGATTTGAACAAACTTGAATCTACACTACCTGAGCATGCTTCCCAATAAGTTTCATCTTTCCTGGCACAGTGGTTCTTGAGAAGAAGATTTTTTAAATATGCCACCAAATTTTCATCAATTCCCAATTATCTCCCCTTGAATGAGGGCATGGCCCTTCATTTGAACAAACCTGAATCCCCTTCACCCAAGGATACTTTGTGGCAAGTTTGGTTGAAATTGGCCCAGCGGTTCTTGAGAAGAAGTCAAAAATGTGAAAAGTTTACAGACAGACGGACAGACAGAGGACAGACAGACAGACGCCGGACAAAATGTGATCAGAAAAGCTCACTTGAGCTTTAAGCTCAGGTGAGCTAAAAATATGTGTGGTTCTGGTTACACCTCCAAAAAAATAAGGGTAGGTAGGTAGGGATTTTTTTTTTACAAAATGATTTTCTGATTTTTAGCCAGGCTTATTGCTCAAAGAGCAATTGCCGGCTTATGTGATCCTGTTCAAGGCAAGATGTTAACCCAATAGTCGCCATTTTAAAGTTACGTGCAAAAATATAGTTCTTACTCTCAACTGCTTTTGAGATAATACAAACGCTAAATAAAGCAACAAAAATAAAACTTAGTTTTATCTATATAAAATAAATATTAGTAGTAATGACTTTGAAAACTTCATAATTTAAAGAACATAGTTCATTAGCGTAAGGATTTTTGATAATCAGTGTTACCGTAGTTCTCTACACATACGAGGTAAAGCAGGAGAGGGAACCAGACTGGCCTGTTTGTTTACATTCAGCTGCGGTACCAGATTAGGATTGAAAAACTCACTGTCAGTGTCTTATCATTTATATTGATAGTTTTAAAATATTTTTTTCATCAGAACATAAACGGGATTCATGTGAGAAATCCATTCTACTCTGTAAATGAGCCGGGCTCTGTGTACTTCTGAGTACTTTGATTAGTTCACCTGAGCCGAAGGCTCAAGTGAGCTTTTCTGATCACATTTTGTCTGGCGTCCATCTGTCTAGCTGTCTGTCCATCTGTCTGTCTGTAAACTTTTCACATTTTCGACTTCTTCTCCAGAACCGCTAGGCCAATTTCAACCAAACTTGCCACAAAGCATCCTTGGGTTAAGGGGATTCAAGTTTGTTCAAATGAAGGGCCATGCCCTCATTCAAGGGGAGAATTTGGTGGGATGTTTTAGACATCTTCTTTTCAAGAACCACTGTGCCAGGAAAGATGAAACTTATGGGGAAACATCGTAGGTAGTGTAGATTCAAGCTTGTTCAAATCATGACCCCCGGGGGTAGGGCGGGGCCAAAATGGCCGACTAAAGTTTTACATAGGAATATGTACCATGAAAAATTCTTTAAAAATCTTCTCAAGAATGACAAATCCATAATTCATCATATTTATATGGAAGCATCCTCAGGTTGTGTAGATTCAAATTTGTTCAAATCATGACCCCCGGGGGTAGGGTGGGGCCAAAATGGCTAAAGTTTTACATAGAAATATATACCAGGAAAATTCTTTTAAAATCTTCTTCTCAAGAATAGCAAAGCCATGATTTGTCATGGGAGTATACTTTTGGATTTAAAATTTACAATAATAAACTTATTTCTACTTTTTCCTTGCCACAGTGCTCAGGTTAGTGATTTGGCCCATGGGCCTCTTGTTTCTATATAATACCTGCTTTGTAAGTGGCATGTAGATGTGGCTTGATAATATACTAGTTAGGGGACAACCTAGTTATTAATATCAAATACAGTTACTTTTAAATCAAAAATAATAAAAACACATATAAATTGATATATATATGTATATATACTCAACAAAAAAAGAAATGCATATTGTTTTACTTGTCAAAGAAATCTTTAAATGTACATGGAACAACTATCTTTTATATCATTGGATACCTGTGACCTATTTAAAGGACAAAATAGGGTTTTAAAACCCAAGTGTTGAATTATCTCCCTTGATCAAACGTGCTTATGAAAGTAGAATTTTTCATGATTTCTTCTAAATCAGATGTCTATTTTTGTTAATATTTTGGATTTAGAGAAAATACTAACACTCCTATTAAACCCATATTTAAGATTTGATTGCAGTGCTGATGCTGCAATGCCACGCCGAAACAAAGATGAACACAACAAGACTAACGATGCTATACAACAGGAAGTTGCAACTGCATTTGGAATACTTCAATGGGCTTTGCAGCCGTTAAACTAACGTCGGAAGACCAAGAAATGGTCGTCTGCAAGTCATCACACCCAGGCAGGACCGTCAGACCCCCCCCCCTTTCAGCACCTCACTCGATTCATAAACTTCTGCAAAAACTGCTGCTAGAATTGCTGGATGAAAAAATTCAGCATAAAAGTACATAAATTGTTCGCAAAAGACTGAGAGGAGCTGGCATTTGTGCACGACCAAAGGATATATGGAATGTTTTAGACGGTATGCTCCTAGAATTTGGAGGCGTCGACAATGACATAAACTTCACTTTTCTACTAGCAACACAGGACATGTTTGATTTTTATCAAGACCATCTAAAATCACTTTAAAAAAAAAAATAAGGATTAAACTGAAAACTAAGATCATCATGTTTATTCTGAATATGCATTTCTATTTTTGTTGAGTATATATATTTTTTTGCAAAAAGAAAAAAGTTCGAGGTGAACTTTCTTTTTTTAAAAACTTCTCTTTTAATAAATCGAATTTGAGTACCGATAATTCTGATTTAATTCTGAATAAAAAATGAATTTAGAACAATAATATAGAAAACGGACAAAGAGTATACTGCTCAGAGCTGTCAGAGGAAAGTGACTTCTGTATTTTGTACATTAATATTTAAAATAAAATATACCACATAAGCAAGGTGACAGGGAATCATTTATGTATGTGAAAATCATATAGAGAACATGGAGAAATTGTGAAGAAATGTGAGTTCAAAGTTGAAGAAAAGGTTTAGGTCATAATATGTTGATGCATTTGAATAACTTACCTCATTATGCACCAACAAATTAAATTTGTTCAGACTTTCTTGAATGGTGTCTTTAAAACTGAGCTAAACACTAATTTAAGAAAAGTGAGGTCAAGGTCAAAAGAAAGGTCAAAGTAAAAAAATGTTGATGCAGTTGCATAGCTTTCATCAATATCTCTCAGTATATAAAATTTGATAAAAATATCTTCAAAAAGTTTATTTGAAACTTAGCTTTGAACTGCGCTAAATACAAAGTGTGACTGAAGGATGAAAAGTCGTATATGACAAACACTAAATGCATAAAAATAGAGGTACTGTGAGCAATGGCAGTTAAATTTATTATACATAGGGAATACAGATTCTCTGAATTTGCTTGTTAAACCTATCAATTTCTTTATTGAGGAAACAGTCCAAAGTATCTTCACAGAAAAACAAGAGGCCCATGGGCCACATCGCTCACCTGAGAAACTTTGGCCACGCTGTTAAACAGATTTCCCCATTTGTAATACCTACCCCCAGGGGTCTTGATTTTGACAATTTAGAATCTACACTACCACAGGATGCTTCCATGTAAGTTTCAGCTTTTCTAGCCCAGTGGTTCATGAGAAGAAGATTTTTCAAGTTTTTTCCTAATATTTCTATGAAAAACTTGGATTCCCTATTATGGCCCCGCTTTACCCCAAGGGGTGATGATTTGAACAATTTAGAATCTGAACTACCCCAGGATGCTTCCACGTAAGTTTCAGCTTTTCTGACCCAGTGGTTCTTGAGAAGAAGATTTTTCAAGTTTTTTCCCATATATTTCTATGTAACACTTGGATTCCCTATTGTGGCCCCGCCCTACCCCCGGGGTCATGATTTGAACAATTTAGAATCTACACTACCCCAGGATGCTTCCACATAAGTTTCAGCTTTTCTGGCCCAGTGGTTCTTGAGAAAAAGATTTTTTAATGACCTCACCCTATTTTTGTATTTTCTTGATTATCTCCCCTTGGAAAGGGACTTGGCCCTTGATTTCAACGATTTATATTCCCTTTCACCCAAGGATGCTTTGTACCAAGTTTGGTTAAAATTGGCCCTGTGGTTCTTGAGAAGAAGTTGAAAATGTGAAAAGTTTACAGACGGACGGACGGACGATGGACAACAGGTGATCAGAAACAGGTGTCAGGTGACAGGGCTCTCACACCCATTTTTGGTACTGGGGCCGGGGCCATTGAAATTGGGAAAAAAGCGACGTTTTTATAAAAATTGGGAAATTTTTACCAGTCATAATTTAAACTTACATCATTATCTTGCTCTTAGTAGAAATATTTTTTCTACACTGACAACAGTACTGCAGGGATCAAACTTAACTTTTGACCACTGTAGTAAATAACAGCAGATTTTTTTTTACTATCAAATTGTAATTTTGAACTTTTCCTAGCATTTTTTCTCCTTATAGTGATTCATACAAGATTCAATTTAAAAAAAAATAATTATAATTAACCTCTTGGAAGGCAAGCATTTAGGCCGTTTTATTACAGATGAAATCTGAACAGATACAGAGTAAATCAGTTGTTTAATTTAAAAAAAAATCATGTTTATAAATTTAAAATTAAATCATTAAATACACTGGGGATATATTTTTTGGAAAATTACATAACTTTCTTACTCAAGTTGTTTTAGAGATCGTAAATGATTTAATGGAATATCTAACGTTACATTGTATCTGATTGTATTTACCATAAAGTCCCATAAAGAAAGGAGTGGAGGAAATTCGGATTAAAAAAACGATCGTTTTTGGAAGTAAATTATAAGAAAGGTAGCGCTGCAAAATGGATAAGATTATGGGGATTTATAAACTGTAGGCGCATGGTACCTATTTATTTTTAATTGTTAGGGAATCTAATAGCAAAATAGTGAATAAAATACCTGTAGGCCTAGTGCTTCTCATTCAGTCTTGGTAATCTGAATTTTTTACAAGACGTTTTTTTTCTGACTAAAGGTGGCGAACACAGGTCGCTTTTAACTCGCAATTTTTTATTTTAATTCTCATTCAAAGAGTATTTTCCATTAATTTCGAGCCCTGACATCATAGATCTTCACATTCTGCGACATGTTGTGAATGAACAAGTAGTACCTACCGGTACTTTACTACAGACGACTTTCGTTTTTCTTCTAAACTGGTTCCAGCATATAATCAAACTAACAGTTCATAACACGAACGTCTTTCCTTCAAATCTTAACAATGCTTTTACGACAGTCAAAGATATGCTTTTTTGTTACATAATGAATTTGAAGCAATCATAAATTGGGAATTTTTACCCTTAAATTTGGGAAAAAAGGTACCCTTTTCACGTTGGGAATGGGGCCGAATATCGGCCCCAATTATAGAGAATCGAGAGCCCTGGGTGAGCTAAAAAAAACAAGTCAGTCACCTTGTTATATATATGAGGGCTCTTCAATAAATAATGTCCTGAACTGTTTGACATACAATACAGATATCATATGGCCTTGAGCTTGACTTTCTCTCATTATTGAATCTTTAATGAATTTATAACAGTTTATGTGACCACTTTCCATCACATAGTTTCATTGTGATAAGCTGGAAAACGAGGGCTATTAGAGACACTGCATCAAAAATGAGTGGTAAAGAATCAGTAATCCTGTTGTAAAACTCGTTAAGAATCCCAAAGAAATATTCACTGAAATATGAAAAATTTATTGCAACCAATGTCTGTTTTCCAAAGGGCGTTATAGTAGATTTGATCACGTACCAACTTCATGTCATACCCAATGAAACTCTAAGTGATGTCACAATTGGAACTATCAAAATGGTTCGTGCACTTTGCTTTTCATACTCCAGAAAGTCTGATCATGTGAACAAGTGCATTTTTATTGACAATTGAATTTCAATTTTAATTAGCATTGTTATATAAGGAAAGACAGCAGCAAATGTAAATATTGCATTATGACATCAAGAAATATTTTCCTCATATTCTGAAAATATCTATAAAAACATCCAATTTTAAAACCTATTTTTTAATATTTATTAGAGAGCTCAACCTCTAATCTAAAATATGCAACTAGTAAATCTAAAATACTGTAAATCACTTTTTTTTCGCGAGAACTTTATTTTCGCGTTATTAAGCGAGACGGTATGCTCGCAAAATTCTCATTCTTGCATATAATAGAATTCCTTAAGATTATATAGAGAAATGACCACAATTCGTGAAAATTTTGTCTCGCTTATAAAGAATTAAAGACTATCTCGCGAAAATAAGGTGTCGATCTACAGTATGCAACTAGTAAATGATAGAACTGTTCCTGTGGATTATAAGGCATGTTTTATTTTTTAGATCAGAGGATGTATGACAGTATGATAGTTTAAATATTGTAAAATTACCTCATCCTGCATTGTTTTCCCTCTTTTGGTTATCTCTCATGAAGGTTCCTGTTTTCCTAAAAAGAAATTAAAATTCAATGAAACAAAAATATTCTTTTTATACGTCTTAGTACTAACAGTACATTTGTTATTGAAATGGGAATTAAAAAAAAAATTGATGACCATGATGACAAAAACAAACTTGTTCATGTGCAAATGTCAAAAATACATAGTAACAATATTACACTTCAATCATGTTGAATAGGATATTGTAAAAACATGAACCAAAAAAAAAATGACATAAAAATAGATCATTTGTTTGACTGAGATGACCCTAAAATACTGTCAGTAAAGTGTCATTATTTTGAGTCATGCAGATTAAATGAAATAAGCTGAGCTATTACAGCATGCTGACCCAAATAAATATATTTTAGACTTGTGATACAGGACTTTTAGCATCCAAAGTTGAAAATATAAGCTCATGAAAATAACATATGGATAATTATACATTTTTGAATATATTCATTTTTATTACATAGTCCTAATGTGTATATCTCAAGAAGATGGGGGAACAAGGCGGGCAGAATGCCTATAGCGTCGGATATTAAGAAATCATATTAAATATGTGAATTGAGTATTTAAATTAAGGAGGCTAGGTGGTCAACAAATTATTTTTTTTATTAACCACCAGATATAACTTAAATTTTGGGATATGATATCTAAAGCTGTCAACTAACATTTGGCAAAGAAAAATTTCATAAATTTTAATATTAAAATTTGATCGTTATTTTCCTTGTTTTGTTTTGTTAATTAGTCTACTGGTTGATCCCCCCTTTTTTTCTATTCATAAAATTTACAATGACATTATGGTGCTGGGGTTCAGATTGTGCAATATTGTGATAAATGGAGCTCTTCTTTTCAAGGAAATCAAAATTAAGTCTAAAAGTGGCCATGACCAGCCTCTTTAACTTCAGTCTCATTATTGAAATTTATGAAATTATGAGAAAAAAACCTTTTCTAAGAGAAACAAATATCTCAATCGTAAAAAGTTTTTCTTTAATAAAAATATTGGATTGAAATCATTGGATTTGAACCTCTAGAAATAAAAATCGGATGTATCTGATAACTACAATGTGTTTTTTTTTTTTTTCGGACTCCATATCACTCTCTAAAACTGATTACATAGTACTTAGAACATATGACTTTTTTTTTTTCTTGCGCATCAAAAAGTTCCTTGACATCATACTTTGTTTAATGGATAAATACTACATAATTGATCTCTATATAAACTTTTTTAAATGGCATTTTGCTACTTGTAAGGGGGTATTTAATAAATTTATCATTACATCAGTAACTTAGTCCGAGGTGCTGTATCACGTCTGACTCTTATCGGATCATCAGATTAAACAAGACGCTTTGATTCGTGTCTCATTTGATCTGAATTATGATTCTTTTCTGTCAACTTGATGTGATATGACTCTGCAGATCAATTTACTGTTAAAATAATATACATGTACGAGGGGTTATCAAAAAGTTCGTGGACTGAGGCTATAAAATTAGTACTATGTAGTCAGAGCTTACAAAATTTTAAAGGAACATAAAACAACAAGAGATGTTTGTAAAACACTTATGCCCCCCTCCCCCCAAATTGGAATTTTTCCAAGTCCAAGGTGCATAACTCTGTCAAAAATGGTGTGATCGTACCCAAAACATAAACTGACCTAGATATTAATGTGATATATCTGCATACCAAATTTCATTTCAGTATGTGCAACCTCTGCAAAGAAAATGAACGGAAACTGAAAATAATTGAAATTTTTCCAAGTCCAAGGGGCATAATTATGTCAAAAATGGTGGGATCATACCCAAGACATAACTTGACCTAGATATTTATGTGATATATCTGTATACCAAATTTCATTTCAGTATGTGCAACGGTTGCAAAGAAAATGAACAGAAACTAAGTGGACCGACAGACAGCAGCAAAGCAATGTGCCCTCCCTTCTTCGAAGGGGGGCATAAAAATAAAGAAATGTTGACATTTTCAGCTTGATACGTTCATTTTTTCCAGAACTATTATAAAAAAAACGGCATTATATTGTCACATGAGGCTGTCGCCATTTAGTTTTATGATGTCCGACAACTTATTTTGACGAGATTCCCTGGAGCTGAGTAAGGATTTCAATCCGTCTTGTTTATATGAAAGTGACTATACAATGTCATGAACAGCTGTTAATCTTATAGCGCTAGTCCACGAACTTTTTGATACCCCCTCGTACTGTCTATATAAACATCCTGTTTTGGCCCCTCCTTTCTCATGGAGAGTTGTGATTTGCACAAACTTGAATCATCATTTAATACCTGAGGATGCTTTGGCATTTTTATGACTTATCATGGCTTTGCTGTTCTTCGGAACAAAAATCTTTAAAGATATTTCCCATGTTTTCCTGAACTCCTATTGTGACCCCATCCAATTAGAATAAACATGAATCTATCCTACCCTAGGATGTTTCTATGTACATATTACCAATCAATTAGCTTTGCTGTTCTCTAGAAGATTTTTTAAATAGATTTTTCCTATCTAATCCTATGTCAAACTTTCAAATTATTTGCCAATTGTGACCACCCCCTACCCCTGGGGATCATAAAATGAACAAATTTGATGTATACTACATGTACCTACTGATGCTTCAAATATTTACAATGGTTGAAACATTATTGTAGAGAATCTTTCGTGTAATGTGCAAGATTGTGAGTGTATTGACGCAATCATTTACAGTTTTAATTGTGCATATACGTATCCTAGTACTACATGGCTACTGATTGTGCATTAAGAAAGTTGAATTTTATTTTATATATGTTTTTATCGCAATGTTACAGACCCTGAAACTTGCTACACCACCAAAAAAGCTTGTGGGGTGTAAACCATGCAGCGTTTTGTGCTAGTTCTACCATGCAGCATTTCATGTAAACTGCAGTGTTTCATGCAAAATGTGTAGCAATCGATAGTCGAGAAACATGCAACTTCTGTGTAGGAACCGTACGAGAATCCTGTGACTTTCGTACGAGAATCTTGTGAGAAGCATGTAAGATTCCTTCTGAACTCATTTCATCTGAAATATGGCTTTTGATGGGTCCGGATGTCAAATTGTGTTGGTATTTTATTATTTGGTATTTGTTATTTTTGTGGAATTTTTGGAGTAAAATAAAATTTTGAACAAAAAAAAATTAAAATTACAAGGCAATGTATAATCCATTTGTGTTTCACAAAACTCACAAAAGGACACAAGAGTTGAGGAAAAATGATACTAGTTTCATACAAAGGGAAACCTTAATAATAAATTGACACAGTTCAAAAAATGCTATCATACATTAATTTTTGCTGAAATTGCAGGGCTGCCAGGTTGTACATAATGTACCCAGTTCTTTGGAGCAGAGGGATATTTCGCCTTAAGCCTTCGGCTCAAGTGAGCTAAAAGGAGATGGGTGAACATGACGAGAGATAAGCCCATAGCGCAACAATCATGAAGGTGCAAAATTTTCCTGAATATTCCATCTAACATTAAAGTATATTTTATGTAAAATTTTTATAACCTGCGCAAATCTCATGAAGATTGAAGTTATTTGCCTATGAAATATTATACACACACGAAAGGGAACAAAACGGGTCATTTATTTTTCCTTATGAGTGCATGTGTCTTCTCTCCATTTTTTTGAAAGTTAATCCTCAAGGTTTGCATTCAATTATACATATTTTGGTTTCCAAAATTATGGAGCAAAGACCCACTATACCAAAAAAAAAAAATTATGACATTACTTTCATATCTTTTTGAGAAAAACTTGAAGTCCCGTAAGTCAATGATGGTCATATATTACAAACATGATTTAAATGCCACACTTCATTAGGACTTGTGAAGCGTAGTGGTTAGCGTGCTAGTCTCAATTGAGAATGCAATGTAGGATTTTTATTCCGGGGTTCGAACCGAATGGATACCACTTTTTTTTTTTTCAAAAATAAATAAATTTTAACGAAAAAAATTCCTTAAAACTTTTCGTTCATCATGATTTCATAAATTTAAAATCAATGATGAGGTACTGTGAGCAATGAGCTCACTAAATGAAACTCTGTGCCTCCCATATGAATAAAATGGCAGTGTCCATGTTTTGCTCTGGAAAATCCAAAATATATTTCAGATCAAAAAGTTAAATAGGAGGTGCACAATGGCAATATGTAATAAAGATTCTGTGAAAGTTTCATTAAATTTCCTTCAGTGGTATGAGAGGAGTTGCGGATAAGAGATGGGTACCCCAAAGCGTAACAGACGGACGGACAGACGGACGGACGGAAATACCGATTACTATACACCCTCCCGCTTTTCAAGCGAGGGGTATAATGATGAGAACTTGACTCTAAATACTACATTCACAATTTGAATATGATTTTAAATATTTGAAGCTTATGGGCTTATGCATGCTAAGTTCACCCATCTCCTTTATTATATAGTTATTTCCCCATAGAAGAGGGCATCCTGGCCTTCATTTGAACTGTATTTTCTTTTTATTATTATTATTTTTGGATACTGTGAGACATTGGGTTTGGTTGAAATTGCCCCAAAGATACTTGAGAAGAAGATAAAAATGTAGAAAGTATACATGAAGAGGGCTTCTGACAATTTTCAATATTTAAGAAAAGCTCAATTTAGCTTGCAGCTTGGGTAAGTTAAAAATTGTTAACTGATAATTTGATAAATTGGAGTTGTTTTAAAATCAATGTATGTGCCTTAAATTTTCAAACTTAATTAACTACAGTTAAGGATAAATAACACAAACAAACTTTTTTCAGAAATCACCATTATTTCTCATATATTTACATTTAAATTGACAACCTGAATACTGTTTACCAAGTAGAGTGGGAGAATTTTATAAGATTTGGTCATACAGTTAAAAAATTGTGCAAAATTTTGTATGGAAATAAATAGAAGGCAAAATAAAATCTCAAATCTAAGCACCAATGAAAACCTACGATTTCTTTATATTTCAGGGATTTATTATTTAGATCAATACAAATCAAAATCAGTCAAAAAATATATATCAACCCGCGCATCCATTTTTTGTTTGTGGTAAGTACCCTTAAATAGTAGTCTAAGGAGAGAAGCAATGCAAAATCATATGACATGTATGAGTTACTGAATTGCTCTTTAACCTTGCAAAGCATGAATGTTTTTTTTTTTTTTTTTTACTGCTGAACTGTCCATATGTATTATTTATGAAGAATGTACTCTATGAATTATACTGGTAAATTTTCTTGTATAAAATATCCATCTTTATCAAATGTAATGTTGACATACATTCATACTGTAACTATATAAACTAAATATAAAAAAAAGTGTTTAAAATTAAAAAAGGCCCATTGGCCCTTTACCTAACTTGTAAGCATTTTTATCCAAACACAATTGAATATGTAAATTTTGTACATTTAACAAAAACTGGAAACCAACATCTTGAGGTTAAATTAGTGGAAGATTCCAAAGGGTATTTGATAGGCCAAGATAGATCAATATCTTGAGTAACTATGGTAGTTATACTGTAGACGTACTTTTTTCCACGGGATAATAATTCTGCGGAATCTAAATTTCTGGTAAATCCGCGGGTAGAAAGTTATGAGGATTTCTAAGACTGTCACTAAATGCCTTACATTTATATTAGTACGCTTGGACAAATTTCCACGGTAAATTTGTGACTGCTTACATATTGTACATTAATACCACGCAGAAAAAGTACTTCTACAGTAATCTGAAAGATATAAAAAGATCACCAAAATTTCTTGAGAATGCAAGGGTAAATTAATTAAGTTGTCAGGGGATTTAGATCAGAGAAGATGTCATCATCAGAGCCTTCAATCAGATTACAGTTAATGAAAATGGTGCATAGTCCATTATCTTAATGATGTGTCCAACAACTTTTCGAGGTGTCAAAAATGTATTTTGTGGACCCCTCAGTAAAACACAGGAAATGTTTGACTTATTTTAGAATAGACTGATGTTGGAATCAGTTCTTAAAGGTGAAACAAAGGCAATTTCAAAGCTTCAAATTTCAAAATAAAAATGATTCTAGCTGCTAATAAAAGCTTAATTATATGTTATTCACATGCGAATAAGCATTCCATATTTAAATATATACGTATGTCACAAGGCACTTTGAAAAATTATGCACATTGAAAATTTCCTTAAAAGTGCATAAGATTTGTGACAAAGTTAAAACACTTTGAAAATTTTTTTTCCATGTGCATAACGATTTTTACGTACTTTGAAACAAGAGGCCCATGGGCCACATCACTCATCTGGGCACATTGTCTATAAAAAAAAGCACAAATCATTTCAGTCTTGAAAAGTAGGGCTTGAATTTAAAACTATCCTGGGAATGCTTCCATATTAATAACAATTAATGGCTTTGCTGTTCTTGAAGAGATCTTTTCCTATATATTCTTTTGTAAAGAATTTCATCCCCATCGTGGCCCCTCCTACCTCCTGGAATCATGATACTTTATATATAAAAATGTGAATATACACAACTTAATGATATTTCCATATCAATTTAAGTAAACTATGGCCTTTCCATTCAATAGATGAAGATTTAATTATCGTATAGATTTCTATAAAAAAAATTTTGATTGTTCATTTTGGACCTGCCCTGTTCCCTCATGATTTAAATTTGATTCTACACTACCTTAGGATGATTCCATATTAATATAACCAATCATGGCTGTTCTACAGAAGAAGATTTTTCATAAATATTCCTACATAAAACTTTATTTTTTGTTGTGACCACGCCCTACCCCAGGGGTCATGATTGGAACAAACTTGATTCTACAATACGTAAGAATGCTTCCACGTAAGTTTTATCTTTCCTGGCCTTGTAGATCTTGAGTTGAAGACTTTAAAAGATTTTATCTATATATTTCTATGTTAAACATTGATCGGCCATTGTGGACCCACAATGCCCCCGGAGGTCATGATTTGAACAAACTTGATTCTACGCTACCTGAAGATGCTTCCACATATGTTATATCTTTCCTGGTCCAGTATTGAACTATTCTGGAGAAGATTTTTTAAAGTTGTCATTAATTTTTTACTAATTATTAATTATCTCCCCTGAGAGGAGGGTGTGGTCCTTCATTTTAACAAACTTGAATCCCCATTACCCATGTACCCCTTTGTGGATGGTTTAAATTGGCTAAGTGTTTTTTGAGAAGATGAAAATCTGAAAGTTTACAGATGGACTGAAGACAGACTATTGGTGATCAGATAAGCTCACTTCAGATTTTAGTTCAGGACGTTGTTGCAGTGTCAAATTTAACACTTTTGAAAAAATTTCAGAGTACGTTGAAATTGTTCCAATTCTATTGCACTTTAGAATTTTTTTCAAAGTGTGCTAGTTTTTCAAAGTGTGTTTCCCTATCAGGTACAGTCAAAAAGCAAAGTTCTCTGCATGAAAATACATAGCAATCTAGTAAAATATGGTTTTTAAACTTGAAGACTATTTATTGTGTATATGTTATTTAATTTCTACATACTACATTCCTACCTGTTGTCTATCAAAAAAATTAATTAATTAAAACTACTGTATGATGGGTGTCTGAAAAAAAATATTGCGTGAGAAACTGCATTTAAATATTCAATTAATGTTTGTTCAAAAAGAAATCCAGAATTGATGTCCAAAAAAGGACTAAAACATCCTTTAGGCTAACTACCAAAGAATATTGGCTCACCTGTTAAGACCTTAAACAAGAGGCCCACGGGCCTTGAATTGCTTTTCTGATAAATTGTACAATCTATCACTTCTATTTGAAGCCTTTAACTCTTAAGTATCCCAAGATGCATCAAACAGATAAATCTGATGATTTTTGGCCAATTGGGAGTTAAGATATTAAATATAGCTATAAAAATTCCATAAGTATAGAGTGGAGCCTCACTTATTCTGACACTTTGGTCCTAGTCAATTTGTCCGGATATGTGAAGCATCCGGATATCTGAATTACCAGTAAACAAAACATCAATTGACAAAGTTTGATGAGTCTAAACCAATAAGTACCTAAGAGATTCATAAGTACACTGTAATATAAATACAGCCCAAAAATGTCACGACTGACCACTACATTTAGAACATGATAATTTAAGTACTTTAACATCATCAAAGTGTCACATATTATATATCAATGTTTTGGGAATGGATAAAACTTTAGTATTGTCACATTATTTTGTAAAAATTATTAATCTACAATTAACAATCTATTGGTGAAACCAGGTAAAATGATTTTTTCACAAAGTGAACTAATCTGCATATTAATATCCTCACTATGAGATTAATTTTCTGTAAAACACACCAGTATACTTACCCTATGATACAATACCATTTAAAAGGCTCATTAATTTTTTAAATTATTATTAATCATGATAGTTTAATAATGATAGGTAATAATCTGATCTTTTTAGTAAACTTCATGATCATATTCTTACAGACAATGACGGAATCAATGTTGTTTATAGATATTTATTTAGCTGACTATTTCTTGCTCAAGTCTCTTGGGGGAAATAAATTAATATTTAAACCAATGCCCAGATGTAGAAATTTCTTGAAAGAAAAGTTTAGCACTCAAGAAACACACGGAAAATCTGTGGCCGCCATTGTTGTTATTGTTCAAGATTCCATAGTTTTGCCTTCTAATTTTCATTGTAAAATTTTATTTCTATTAAATTCAACTTTGGAAATGATCCAAAACATTGTGAATGCTAATAAAACCCAAGGAATGGTTTATAAAATGCAATATAAAGGCTGAATTTTGCTTGTGACAAGGCCCAATTTCTTCTTGTAAACATTCTGGGCGCCATCGTTTTCACAAAGGTAAATCTCACATGAATTCACACCAGATGTGACTTCACTAAATATAGAAAAATTACATAATGTGTATTTCACATGATTGGCTGTTATTTTCATGCTACATTTATTTAGAAACAGGGGAAATCACAGAGCTATTTACGGTTGTTGTGTGTATGCGTCAAAAGTCGTCAACAGGGAAATGGGGCATAGCGTCAAATGGTGGCATCAGGGGGTAAAGGATGTAATGCATCAGGGAGAGAAAGAGTTAAAATAAAATTTTTGGTCAACTTTGAAGTGACCTTGAGACCACGCCCTTTCCCCACAGGGTTATTCCCTGTGCAAATTTCAATCTTCAACATATCCTGATCCTTGTATGTAAGTTTGGTGAAAATCCACCTCGTGGTTCTCGAGAAGATTTTTTAGCAAACAGTACTTTTGGTTTTATTTCCTAATTATCTCTCCTTGTTTAGGGGTCCCAACCCTAGTTGTACAAATGGTAGTCCTTAGGCCAAGGATACCCTGTGACAAATTTGACAATGATTGGCCAAGGGGTTCTTGAATTATGGCCCATACTCTTAAAAGTTTATGCACACCACATCAATGGCAATAGCATTAGCTCTTTGGGCCTTAATTTGCTCAGAAAAGCTGAAAAGTAGGTCAAAATGATTTACCTTTGAAATAATGTGATGTGAAGTCCTAAAATGCATTAACAAGTGTTGATGATCCTAGTCTTTATAATAAACAAATTATCAATGTTTTTATATCATAGTAAAATTTTTGGTCAACTTTGAAGTGACCACGAGACCACGCCTTTTTACCCCAGGGTAATTCCTCATGCAAGTTTAAATTTTCAACATATCCTGATCCTTATATGTACATTTGGTGAAAAACTGCCTGATGATTCTGGAGAAGAAGATTTTTTAAGAATCAATACTTTTGGTTTTGTTTCCTGATTATCTCCCCTTGTTTAAGGATCCCAACCCATTTTTCTATAAATGGTAGTCCTTGGAACAAGGATACCCTGTGACAAATTTTACACTGATTGGCCAAGGGGTTCTTGAGTTGTGGCCCATATTCTAAAAAGTTCACTCACTCCACAGACCTCACAAACATTTATGTCCTGTGTACTTTATCAGTTTGATATTGTCGACATCACAATAACGTCAATGTTGACACAGTATTGTGATTAGATTGTCTACATTGTTTTTATTTATAATGAAGACATTGCAGTGCGAAACCACTTTTACAACGTCTACATTGTTAAATTTTTTCACTGTATGTCAACATTGTCGACTTCGCAATGTAAACAATGTTGATGCGATATCGTGTTTACATTGTCTACATTGTTATTGTTTCTACATGATGACATCGTCAACGTCCACATCGCAATGTAAGCAATGTTGATGCGATATCCCGTTAACATCGCCTACCTTGATTTCATTTCTACATTGTATGTCGACATTGTTGACATCGCAATTTAAACGTGATGATGTGAACGATGTACACAAGAAAAATAAGAATGGCAATGTTGACACAATGTTGACTCGATATCAATCAACATTGCAATGCCTACGATGTGAACATTGTAAACAATAGAAAATGGAAGACAATGTGTACAAGTTATGGACTCATTATCGTTTAATAATATTATGTACAGAGAGATAAACAAAGGTATTATGATGACTACTATCCAACATGTTGAATATGTTATGAAATTAGG
This sequence comes from Saccostrea glomerata, assembly GCA_003671525.1. NCBI lineage: Eukaryota > Metazoa > Mollusca > Bivalvia > Ostreida > Ostreidae > Saccostrea > Saccostrea glomerata. The sequence continues at coordinate 363,179 of PRKT01000505.1, forward strand.
AGGACTGGTATTTCAGTGCAATGTCGACAATATCTAAAAAAACATCATGCATTGGACATACCTCCTCACAAATGGCCATAGCATAAGCTTTTTGAGTTTTTGGTTCACTGAAGAGCTAACAAGAGGCCCATGGGCCACATCGCTCATCTGAGTAGCTTTGACCATGCTGTTCTTTACCAAATCCCCCCTTGTAATACATACAGTGACCCAAACCTACCACATGGGTCATAATTTGAACAATTTAAAATCTACGCTACACAAGGATGCTTCCACACAAGTTTAAGCTTTTCTGGCCCAGTAGTTCCCAAGATTTTTAGAGTATTTTCCTATATATTTTAATGTAAAACTTGTGTTTCCTATTGTTGCAGCGCCCTACCCCCAGGGATCTTGATTTGAACAATTTAGAATCAACAGTGCTCTAGGATGATTCCACATAATTTTCAGCTTTTCTGACCCAGTGGTTCTTGAGAAGAAATCTTTTAAATTCTTTTCCTATATATTTCTATGTAAAACTATGATAGTCCCTATTGTGGCCCCGTCCTATCCCCCGAGGTCATGATTTGAACAATTTATAATCTACGCTACCCCAGGATGCTTCAACAAAAGTTTCAGCTTTTCTGGCCAAGTGGTTCTTCAGAAGATTTTTTAATGACCCAACCCTATTTTTGTCTTTTCTTGATTATCTCCCCTTGTGAAAAAAAAAACTTGGCCCTTGAACTCCACTTTACACAAGAATGCTTTGTATCAAGTTTGGTTAAAATTGGCCCAATGATTCTAGAAAAGATGTCAAAAATGTGAAAAGTTTACAGAGATCATGGTTGGACAGACAGACAATGGACAAATGTGATCAGAAAAGCTCACTTGAGCCAAAAAACTTCTCTGCCATCTTATAAAAAATATGTCTGCAAATTTCCAAAGCCTCATTTTAAATTTCGTGGAAATGTAATAACTGGATGAAAGAAGCAGCACCTTACCATGTTTAGTAAAAACATTATCAACAGTCCAAACATCTAATTGTCATTAAGCCCAAGAAAATTTAGTTTTACACATTAAATTTATGCACACAATTGTTTCAGAGAACCATAAACCTCTTGGTCACAATCATAATAGCTAAGAACTATAGATATCATTGAGATGAAGGCTATCTCTAAGGTGCTTCTTGACATGAAAATGTAAGGTAGCTGAAAAGGGTTTGAAGAGGAACAATACTTGATATCGTGATTACATAACTTAGCGGAACTCTTTTGCAATGGAGGTAGGAAACGTCTTTCAGCTGGGGGCAAATGTGCTATTGAATACAATGCAAGATCGATCATTGTAGAATTTATAAGGACAAGGACAGGTAAGTTACAAATCCTGGTGGCATGCCTTGCTAAATAATCACTGAACCACCCTAATCAATTTTTGAGTTGAAGCAATCCTAAATTGTTACATTTTTTAAGTATATTTTTTATAAAAAGCGGACTCGTTAAATTTTCATTGAAAATCATCACATTTTTCAGCAGATCAAATATTTTAAACTCTCCTTATTTGACAATCTTTAATTTGGAGTTTAATATCTGGCAAAATATTGTGCTTTCGGCATTAAATATTTCGAATCATTCGATTGTCAATACTGTAAACAATGTCATGTGCCCCAGACATTTAGACCTTTCTTGACTCCCCCGCAAAAGAGCGGTAGTAAGTTAGATAACTGCGAGGTACTCATTGGTACTCGCGATATTACGTATTGAGTACTATTAAGGGATGTGTTGTTTGAGTCTACAAGGGACAAAAGGTAACTACTCTCTGAAACCAGAACTCTCTGATGTGATTGTAGCTCTACTGGTCAGTGCATGCCAAAAACAAAATAAAAGGAGCACTTTGCAACAGACAGCAATAGAATAATAATAGAACAAAGATCCCTCCCTGCTTATTGGCCCTGAGGTTGCCCAAGAGGTGCAGTGGTAAAAAGAGCATCTGCTCTAGAGTTGCAAAGTAAAGAGTCAATCCTTACTTTGCGGGTTCAAATCCAATGTGAGATTTGAAGCATGGAGCTTCAGATGAGACAGTATAAACCGAGGTCCCATGTCGCAGTAGGTGCTGGCACGAAAAAGATCCCTCACTGCTCAATGGCCCTGAGTGCTGAGTATAGGACAAAAATTGCAGCTCTCAACCGGCAAGTGGTGGTGTCTCTATATGAGTGAAACATTCTCGAGAGGGACGTTAAACAATATACAATCAATCAATCAATGGCCCTGAGTGCCAAGTGAAGGAAAAAATCTGCAGCCTTCAACCTGCAACTGGTGACGTCTCTGGCGTAAGAGTGAAAAACTCTCAAAAGGGACATTAAACAAAATACATTTACAACCAATCAATCTATTACAAATATAAACACCAGACATTTTTTTTTTCCTTAGAATAGTTTATGAAATGTTGCAAGAGAAGATTTTGACATCATGGTTGCAGCTCAAATGTCTTGACGTACTCATAAATGTATTTATGGGGTTTTTTCCCCCTGATATAAGGTGTCCTAAACCTAGGTGTATACAGATGCAAAAAAAACAAGCAAATTCAAGGAATTGTGATCCCATACTTTCGGTGTCATTGTGGGTGAGATGTCATTTTTTATGACGTATTGTGTGTAATATGAACAACCGATCATATGTCATTTATTTAGAAATCATCACTGAACCCAAGGTCAAGGTCAAAGGGTTAAAGTTCTTGGTATCCAATGTAAAGTCTTTTCAAAAGGATTACATATTTGAAGTATAAAAGCCCTAGCCCTTACCATTCAAAAGTTATAGTCAAGGTTTAAGTTTTTTTATTAGTACAAAAAATGTCCAAGGTCAAGGTCAAAAGGTCAAGATTGTTGGTATCAAATCAAAGGTCTTACCACAAATAATACATGTATTAAATATGAAAGTCCCAGTATCTACAGTTCCAAAGCTGTGGCCAAGGTCAAAGTTTTTGAAATGTAGGTCAAACTCCAAGGTCAAGGTCAAATTTTTAAAGATCAAAGTTCTTGGTATCTAATGAAAGATCTTCTCACAAGGATTACATATGTGAAGTATGAAAGTCCTAGCCCATACCATTCAAAAGTTTTGGTCAAGGTTGAAGTTTTTTCATAAGTACGTAAATCTCCAAGGTCAAGGTCAAAAGGTCAAAATTATTGGTTTCAAATGAAAGGTCTTGCTTGTCACAAAGAATACATATGTGAAATATGAAAGTCCGAGTATCCACCATTCAAAAGTTGAAACCAAGGTTATAGTTTTTAAAAAGTAGGTCAAACTCAAAGGTCAAGGTCAAAGGATCAAAGTTCTTGGTATCTAATGAAAGGTCTTTTCACAAGGATTACATATATGAAGTATGAAAGCCCTATCCTTTACCGTTCAAAAGTTATGGCCAAGGTTCAAGTTTTTTCCTAAGTACATAAATCTCCAAGGTCAAGGTCAAAAGGTCAATGCTTTTGGTATCCAATGAAAGGTCATGCTACAAACAAAACATATGTGAAATATAAAAGTCCTAGTTCCTACCATTCAAAAGTTATGGTCAAAGTAAAAGTTTGGAATTTTTGTGTAAAAGTGGATAAACTCAAAGGTCAAGGTCAAAAGGTCAAAAGGTCAAATTTGGTGATTCCCAAAGAAAGTTCTTGTCACAAGATAAACACATGTGAAATATGAAAGTCATAGCTCCACTAAATCAAAAGTTATGGGCAAGGTTAAAGTTTTTGTGATGGACGGACAGCTAGACAGACTGACGGACAGGCAGAAGGAGAGAAGGACAGACGACAGACGAATGAGATTTAATGTCCCCTCGCTTTCGCGAAAGCGAGGGACAAAAATTAAACTTGGATTGGCCTACTTTGCCATTGATCAGTTGATTGATCCTGGGTTTTAAAGGAATTTAAATTATTACTTTAGTTACATAAGAAATAAAATTGTTGTCCAAGTCCAATCAAGAGTGAACAAGACTTTACCCTGAGTTGTATTCTATACTTCATTTGATCGGTCTTTGGCCTCAATGTATACATGAAATAAAACCCCATATATCCTTGATTAAACCTGTATGAATGAGAGTCTAAACAGTGATTCAAACTCATGGTTATCAGTTTGCCCCACAAGCTAGCTATCCAGATAGGTGTGAGATCAAATAAATTTGCTGTTTTCTTTTTATACCTGTTAACCTGGAATCAGTGTAAACACCCATCCCTAAAGCTTTGTTTGTATAAAAACATTATGGGAGAGATGTAACAAAACAAAATTTACAAACCAAAGTATATCAAAATGGCTGAAATACCTTTTAATCATGTTAATCACACAAGTTAGTTAGAACATATAAACATGATTTAAAAAATGACTTGCATTCACAGCTCATTGCCAATATGATCACAGGACTGATATCATTTTTTAAATTAAATTATAAGCCAACATTTGAAAAAATAGACTGTCATGACAATTGTGGTTTGTGATCAGTAAAAATTGGTATGTTAATATTTACAAATTTAAAATTCTTTGTCCTAGATAAAACTACAAATGGGAAAAAAACTTTATTTCTACATAAATCTACTAGTTCGCCAATAGGAATGGTTGAAAAAAAATTTAGTGTGGGTGGGACAAATAGAGACAGAAGCAGGGCTTGTAGAAAATTAATATGCAGAATCGAGACCACATAAATATAAGGAATAACTGTCAGATCTTTTGTTTCATGATGCTGATCAATTGATTCGCTTGCATGATAATTTTATGCTTAAACACCTTCAGCAAATAATCATGCAAGTCAATCAATTGATCAAATCATGTAACCAAAACATAGGTAATCAGAGATTACAGAGCTCACCTCAATGAATGTTGTCCTTAAGTAATGCAAAGTCCCACAATTAACTAACATTCTAGAAGTCTACATCCCAAAATGCCAAATTTATGCAATTTTGATCATATAGGACTTGCATTTACTTGAAAATAGATCTATACAAAAACTTCAAAACACCTTCATCCATAAAGAAAATGTAATTCAAATCCAGCATCTGAATTTAGCAAGTTCAGAGTGTCCATCCCTTGATGCTGCAGCATCATTTTTGCAAATTTGGTTAAGGAGGCTCATTACACCACTTTTTGATGATGTACTATTAAAAAAAATAAACCCCCATCGTTTTTACCGTTTTCCTCTGGGGACAAATTGTACAGCTACCTCTATAATATGACCCTGACCTTTAAGACAGTTTAAAAATAAATGAAACATTATAAACAGGTCCAGCACAATACCCCAATAAAGGTATATAGCTTGATAAAGCTATATAGCTTTATCAAGGTATTTAAAATATGTAATGAAAATTCAAAAAAATTCTTTAAAAATTAATTATTGAAAGTCGAGGTCTTGTTATATATCGCGTGATTTGACTCGGAAGCATACAAACGCTTTTTTGGTATCGATGTGTACATATTTGTGTACATAAGAATTTGACAACGACAACAGCACAAGATTACCAGTGATTACATTGGTTACGATAAATTTAGTCAATCTAAGAATCTGAGATTCAGCATTCGAAGCAAGTCCTTAGATGTATTATCCATGCAAGTTTGGTAATCATAGGGCTTATAGAAACTTGGTAATAATACCTATACCAAAAACTGCACCAAAAATGTTAACCTGGTCATTCTTTTGCTGAAATTATAGTATCTGAAACCTCATCTGGTACAAGTAAACACACTAGAAGCATCTCCCATGCATGTATGATCAATATTTTTGAGGGCATAGAACTACTTACAAAGAAAAAAGATCCAAAAAACCTAACCTGGGAGTCAGACGCTGAGGGTATCACATAAGCTCCCCAAACTTTGTCGAGGTGAGCTTTGAATTAGACAGTTATTCCTTAAATGTTGCGTTCCTTTCAGATATATATTTTATATTAAATACATATCGCAAGAAATATTTCATGAATAAAAAAGGGTCCTTTTTTTCAATATCTTAAAAACATTAAAATTACTGAAATACACAGAAAAGGACAGATAAGTTGAATAAAGCATGATTTTGAGTACAAAATAAATTTGTTTAACATAAATATATGTATAAAAGTAAAATGAAATTTTCAGAGCTTGTGCCCAATCCCTTAATATTTATTGCAAAAAAATGTTCAAATCACACGTAGAATAAATTGAATGCTACACCTACAAAATGACATGAGCAATTTTTTGCTACTAATACTGATAACAACTTTAATCTTTTCAGCTTTTTCTAGTCATTTTTCCATTGCAATATGTATTTCTTATTTTTCATCTACTTGAGAATGACTGAAATTCAAACAAACATAACTGAAAAGAAAAATAAAGCAAAATCATAAAAGATGTTTTATCTTCATTAAAATTATTCCTCAAATATAATCCTTTAATCCTACAAGTCCTACTTCAGGTTAATTGGTACACTGAACATGCAGAAGACATTAACTGTTTTTTCTTTTTTTTACCAAATGAAACTTCTTGCTCACATGCACTTCATAAATCAATGTATATTCTAATGCAGAAGGCCATCTTAATTCAAAAAAAAAGTTTTCTGGCCCTGACTCTTGACCAACTGACCAATAAAATGACCTCTCTTAAAACTCTCATTACTTCTATGAAAAATTACATTGCTTATTTAATTAAAAGTTTTCTAATCCCATTAATATCTACTTATCACATTTGTAGGTGCTTCTCAATATAAAAATTTATACTCCTACCTACTCAATCTATCAAGACTCGAGTTAGGAGAGGGAAAATAAACAATTTTTTTTAGAGAAGGCCTAAATACCAAATACCAAGTAAGCTTACCTGAAGTATTAAATTTTCAATAACCTTTACTTGTTATTTGTATAGAGCTGAACAGGATTTGTAAAAGGATTAGGAAGAGGGTAATTTTTGTCCCCCAAATTAGTTTTTGTCAAGAATGTCATTTGATTGTTCAGATTCATTCAGAGTTTATTGTTAATTTCATTCCCTTTATTGAGTCATAGAATTTACTTGAATTAGTTTGATATTGAACGTGAATATTTCTGACGATGTCTGGTCAATTTGAAACCTGCTTCATTTGGACCAGGACATAAGGCCCTCAACTGTTTTTGTGTTAAAACTTTTATTTTAAATTATTATTATGTTACCGGAGTCACTCACTTGACCTATCTTCAGATCTTTTGAAATTGTTTTTCTTGTTTGACACCATTGAAACCTTCAGGCTTTTCATTTTTAATTTCCTCCTCCTACTTTTACATTCTGATATTTGTATTATAACCTAAAGATAAACTAGAAATATGTCCATAGGACATGAATGCCCCGCCGAGGATTAAGTAAAGCAACATGAAAATTTGTTTGTGTATAAAACTTGTTTGGAAAATATAGGTCAGATCCAGCATCTCTAGCAAGTCTGGTAGTGTCCATCCCTTGATGCATCATCTATGCAAGTTTGGTTCAGGTAGGGCTTATAGTTACTTGGGAATGAAAATATAGGTCAGATCCAGCATCTCTAGCAAGTCTGGTAGTGTCCAACCCTAGATGCATCATCCATGCAAGTTTGGTTCAGGTAAGACTTATAGTTACTTGGGAATGAAAATATAGGTCAGACCCAGCAACCAAAGCAAGTCTGGTAGTGTCCATCCCTAGATGCATCATTCATGCAGGTTTGGTTCAAGCAGGGCTTTTAGTTACTTGGGAATGAAAATATAGGTCAAATCCAGCATCCGAAGCAAGTCTGGTAGTGTCCATCCTTAGATGCATCATCCATGCAAATTTGGTTCAGGTAAGACTTATAGTTACTTGGGAATGAAAATATAGGTCAGACCCAGCATCCGAAGCAAGCCTGGTAGTGTCCATTCTTAGATGCATCATTCATGCAAGTTTAGTTCAGGTAGGGCTTTTAGTTCCTTAGGAATGGACCTGCTCCAAAACCTTTAACCTGGTTCAGGCAGGGCTTATAGTTATTTGGGAATAAAAATATAGGTCAGATCCAGCATCCGTAGCAAGTTTGGCAGTCTCCATCCTTAGATGCATCATCCATGCAAGTTTGGTCCAAGTTGGGCTTATAGTTACTTAGGAATGGACCTGCTCCAAAAACCTTAACCTGGTGACTCATCTGTAAAATATAGGTCAGATCCAGCATCCAAAGCAAGTCTGGTAGTGTCCATCCCTAGATGCATCATCGGTGCAGGTTTGTATCAACATGTGAAGTTGAATGGTATGTTTAAAACTGAGCTAAACACTAATTTAAAAAAAAAGTGAGGTCAAGGTCAAAGGAAAGGTAAAAAAATGTTGATGCAGTTGCATAGCTCTCATCAATATCTATCAGCGTATGAAGTTTGATGAAAATATCATGGATAGTTTCTTTGAAACTTAGCTTTGAACAGAGCTAAACGCAAAGTGTGATGAAAGGACAATAGGACGGAAGACGGACATGACAAACACTATATGCCCCGGCCATATTCATGGCCGGGCATAAAAAAATGATGTATTTAAAAAACCTAAAGATAAAAAAAATGCTGGCCTAAACTACAAAGAAGTCGGTTCACTTTATGCATAAAATGGCCCTGCAGATATACCAGTTGATTGATTAACACTTAATTTTTCATTTGAAGCATTAAAATAAAATAGAAACTTCATGTTTTCATATCCTATAAAAATTTTTCTCCTAAAGGTCCAGGTGTCGGAGAACTGACTTTGTGAAACTGCAATGTTCTTGAATTTTTAGGTCAACAGGTATAATTGAGTACTTTCAGTGAAGAAAAATAATATGAGCACACTCTCTGATCTAAAAAATAAAACATGTCTTTTAATCCTCTGAAAAAAATTACTATTTACTATTTGTATATATTTTAAAATTACTATTTACTATTTGCATATTTTAGATCAGAGGTTGCACTCTATATCAAATATCGAAAAATAGCTTTTAAAATTGGCCAATTTTGTAGACTTTTTTCAGAATATGAGGAAATTGACGTATTTCGTGACGTCATAATGCATTGACTAGCCAGAAAATTACGTAATTTTTGATAGATACGCAATGACCAAAGATCTAAGTGATATTTCAATGCATTGTTACTTAACAAAAACTATTTAGTTTCAATTTTTCAGAAATTCACAGGGCCAATTCAGGCAAAAGTGACCCTTGTTCTTTAGCTTTTTTTATCTAATAAATTGAAGACCTATGAAGGGTTTCAAAAATTTATATTCTTTTTTCTAATTGCCATTGTCAGAGGCTGAGCATTGTACTACGTAGTGATTGCATCTAGACTACACCCACTATACTGTAGAACAATTAAGAAATTCAATTTTTATTGTCTTGAAGTATTCATGTTTATTTTGTAATTACTTTACCGTCTTTAAGGATATCCGATCCTAAGCCAGGAAGAATAACTCCAAAAATTAATATTTCATTTGAAATGCATCAAAATGCATCAAAATGCATCAAAATGCATCAAAATGAAGTTTGAAAATGAAATTTTTTTCATGCAACAATTTTTATTTTATTCATTTTTTTAAGATTACAGGTTTTTGGAAGTCTTAGAAAAGGTCTTATGAAAGTTGACATTTGTACCCCATAAAAGGAAAAAACAAAAGGCCCATGGGCCACATCGCTCACCTGAGCACAACGGGTAGGAAAAAGTAGAACATGTTTTTTTATTTTAAAGTTTAAATCCAAAAGTAGTCCCATGACCAATCATGGATTTGCTATTTTTTAGAAAATGATTTTTAAAGAATTTTCCTATATATATCTTTGAAAACTTGGTCGGCCATTTTGGCCCCACCCTACCCCCGGGGGTCATGATTTGAACAAATTTGAATCTACACTACCTGAGCATGCTTCCATATAAATATGATTAATTATGGCTTTGTCATTCTTGAGAAGAAGATGTTTAAAGAATTTTTCTATATGTTTCTATGTAAAACTTTGGTCGGTCATTTTGGCCCCGCCCTACCCCCGGGGGTCATGATTTGATCAAACTTGAATCTACACTACCTGAGCATGCTTCCATATAAATATGATGAATTATGGCTTTGTCATTCTTGGGAAGAAGATTTTTAAAGAATTTTCCTATATATTTCTATGTAAAACTTTGGTTGGCCATTTTGGCCCTGCCCTACCCCCGGGGGTCATGATTTGATCAAACTTGAATCTACACTACCTGAGTATGCTTCCATATAAATATGATGAATTATGGCATTGTCATTCTTGGGAAGAAGATTTTTAAAGAATTTTTCTATATATTTCTATGTAAAACTTTGGTCGGCCATTTTGGCCCGGTCCTACCTTGGGGGGTCATGATTTGAACAAACTTAAATCTTCACTACCTGAGGATGTTTCCCCAATAAGTTTCATATTTCCTGGCACAGTGGTTCTTGAGAAGAAGATTTTTAAAATATCCCTTAGAGAAAAAAATAATAGAAACTTATAAGTGTTTTATAATCCACTTATTAGCAATTTATGTCACTTATAAATTTTGAAATTTACTCTTAAGTGTACTATAAGTCAAAGTAAGTATAAGTGAGGAACGGATTTCGCTAATACTTCACTTATAAGTAAAGATGAGCCATGTATCAGTGAATATTTCACTTATACCTCACTTATAAGTGAAGATCAGTATGGTATGAGCAAGTATAAGTGTGGACTTAGAATTTTTACCCTACACTAGACTTCTCTCAAGGAGCATTATGGGTATTCAAAGAAGCCAATCAGAAAGTTTGTCTCTGCAGAGATGAGCAACAAGAATTTGAAACCAAATTTGTGTCTGTGAAAGGCTGTTGGAAATTTTAGATTTATTTTGAGTATGCCTTCACATCAGGTACAACAAGTAGGTTCTATTTACATCATCTCTCTATTTTAACTTTCTTTGCCTGAAATTTTAAATCAATTGACTCAGTTGCTTTCAGATTTCATAAATTTGAAGAAGCCTCAAGGTCATTAAATCTTGTTGCCTTTTTGTCCAACATTTTTGTTTGTAAACTGAATTAATATGTTAAGTTTGCATCATCAAAGAAATGTCATACTAAAGGATTTTCTTTTCACAAAATTTTTTACTTGATTATTTCATCTAAAGTGCAGATACGAGGGTTGATCCAAAAGTAATGTCACTGTGTCCATATCTTTTATATTTGGCGTCATAATATCACATATAATATACCAAAAGATGCACAAATATAAATTGAATTTAACTTGAATTTTTCATTCAATAATGTTTAACTGAATTTATTTTATAGATTTTTAAAACATAGAACATATGGGGGGGTCGCCGCGTCACAACCGAACGTCACAAATTAAAGTGTACTTTTTTTAATTAAAGAAGACAAACACAGTAAAAAAACATCTATCAAAAGCGCCTAATCACAAAATATTTAAAAAGACAAAAATTTATATCATTTTTTAGTCTTAAGTTGAAAAGTATATGACATAATTGCTATTTTTTATTTTAAAAACATCGTTGTTTTACTCCGGTGCATTGCACTGAAAAAAAGGAAATGCCGAAATGGGCAAAGAAAGCCAGAACAAACTGTAATGCATTTTAGCTTCAAAATGAAGAAATCGCCAGAAGAGACAGTAACGTTGATTCACCAGTCTCACAGAGGAAAGAATGTAAATAAGAGACTTGTTTAGATAGTTTCAGCGATTTTGGATGGGTGATGGGTCATTGAATGCTCAGCAGATGACAAGAAGAGCGAAAGATGAGAGGACGGACGGAAACGTTCAATGGTGTGTGGCGTTGTCATAAAAGACAGACGGTACATGTAAGAGCAATATGAGAAATTTTAAGTTGGTCTTATACTAATGTTCAAAGAATTTTGACAGAAGAATTAATTATGGAAAGATTGAGTGTACGATGGGTAGCAAGTTTTCTTTAAGAAGGTGAAATTTGTGAACGGGTTCGTGGATCTCTCAGGTAAAGCGTTTAAATGTACGACGTCGTGTATCCGTCATATGACGTTATTTAGGTGCGGCGACTACCATAATCGCAATTTGTATATAATCCAATATTTTGAAAAGCAGAAATCATGCTGAATTGAAATTTTCAGGTCTGATTTGAAATAAGTGTAGCTTTCATCAATAATAATTTTGTTGTTTTACGTCGACGGGTAGCGATTTTATCGAAGTTGTGACATTACTTTTGGATCAACCCTCGTACATGTGTATATGTAAAAAAAAAAATAGCTTTGAACATATCATGCAACCCCTGCATGGTTGGAAGTTCTGTTCTAAATTAAGATCTAACAGGTAGTGTTGTACTTCACTTATAAGTGACTTATAGATTACTTATAGATGACTAATGCTTGATAAAGTATGAAGAGTTAATGGTTTACTTATAAGTCACTTATAGTCACTTATAAGTGACTATACTTGCATAAAGCATAAGTGGCTAATACTGGCTTATAAGTCACTTATAGGTCAAGCAGCTCATTTGCATATAAAATCCTGATGAGTTACTTTTAAGTCACTTATAAGTTAAATGTATCAGTGAAGTGTAAGTCCAGAATAAACAACTTATAAGTAAAAGAATAAATCACTTATAAGTCACTTATCAGAAATTTCTGTAAGGGCCACGCCCTCATTCAAGGGGAGATAATTGAGAATTAATGAAAATTTGGTGACATGTCACCAAATTTTCATTAATTCCCAATTATCTCCCCTTGAATGAGGGCGTGGCCCTTCATTTGAACAAACTTGAATCCCCTTCACCCAAGGATACTTTGTGGCAAGTTTTGTTGAAATTGGCCCAGCGGTTCTTGAGAAGAAGTCGAAAATGTGAAAAGTTTACAGACGGACGGACAGACGGACAGCTAGACAGACGGACGCCGGACAAAATGTGATCAGAAAAGCTCACTTGAGCTTTCAGCTCAGGTGAGCTAAAAAAGTGAGCCCCCGTTCATCTACGGGAACATTATAAACCTATATATCTTCACTAAATCGAAATATTTCATGCATACTTCTAAAAGTTAGTTACTTCAGAAGATGGTCCAAAAAAGGTATAGTTCAAGTTTGCTGGAATCTTCCTTGCATGTTACTTTTGGGTGGTTGGAGCCCTTAGTCAGGGTTACCAATACAAAATTGAAATTTAAAAGAACTCGGAGATGAGTTTCATTACATACTATAGTGCAGCTCGCTACTTTCAGACAGAATGCTATATGCTTAGCAGAAAAAAACCCATAAAATTTCAGAATTTAGTTAATTTTAAACACATTATGAACAATAAACACTGTTTACTAAGAAAACTGGGCTCGTTTATTAAGAAAAAAATAAAATATACTTAACATTTATAGGAACGTACAATTTTTTTGTTTAGTTTCTTATTCACGCATGCTTTATAGATCTACTGTTATGTATAAAATCACCTATATATTTTTGTGGTCTCTGTATACAGTTGTAAAATGGATTCAAATAAATGATTGAAAAAAATTTAAATGATTGAAGGTACATGGAGGAAAGCAAATCCGCGAAAATCTACAGATCTAGCAAACAGAAAGGACAGAAAATTTTTTTATTTCTTCAGATTATTAGTAAGATGTTTAAACATATAAATTCTATATGAAAGAAATAAAAAAATTTCTCTATCACTCTCTCTCTCTCTCTGTATGTGTGTACAAAAATGAAGGGGGTTCTAATCCCTGAAACCCCACCCCATCTCTGGATCCACCAATGAGTTATCAATTCTATTTTGATCATTCATGTACCATAGAATCAAACTCGTTTATTGTGTATAAAATAAAATTATAAAATAAGTTTAATTAAGTTATATTAGGTCTATAATTTAAAAAATAAAGCAAATACACAGTATTTAAAAGGAAAAATTTGATCCTAATATAATCCAATCTTTTTCAGAGAGCGTCATACATTTTTTTTAACCCCCCCCCCCCTGTAATGTTGCTTGCTATCAAATAAAGAACTATATGCGGTATATTGCATAAATTTGCCCCCACAAAAGTCAAATTTTGAAAATATTATAGTGTCAAAGCATTGTATTCACAATTTTTCTTTTTATGACGTCACAAACTAGTCCGATTTTATATCCTTTTTCAGAAAGAGGACAAAATGGACAAAATTTCAACAATTTTAGCTTTAAAATTTATAGAGCGCAAGTTTGTTCAGGAACAATATTGACATATTTCATTGATATTATCATTCTACACATTATATCTAAATATTGATCCTGAACACACATGCGCTCGGTGACTTTTACTCAAAATATCAACGAAATATGTACATTTTTTGTAAAATTCATAAAAAATCTGAAATTTACGTCATGTTTGTGACGTCATTACATACATATGGCGTCATTACTTATTAAAATATTCAGTGCCTTGAAGTCAGCATATACTCCCTTGTTTAAGAACTGAATAAAATATATCTCCATCAAAGTTTGATTTGGGGGGGCAAATATTGGTTATTACCGAATAAAGTTCTTTAATATAGTTAAGCCATGCATGCATACCTAAATGGTTTTTGCTGTTTAGAGCGTCTGCTCTACAGTCGCGAAGTAAGGAGTCAATCACTGGGTTCGAATCCCACTGTGGGACGTGGAGACCGGTTCTTCGGATGAGACTGTATAAACTGAGGCCCCGTGTCGCAGTAGGTGCTGGCACAAAAAAGATCCATCACTGCTCAAAGGCCCTGAGTGCCGAGCATAGGACAAAATTTGTAGCCCTCCACCGGCAAGTGGTGGCATCTCCATATCAGTAAAAAATTCTCGAGGGACATTAAACAATATACAATCAATCAATCAATACTCCCAGGGGTCATGATTTTAACAAGTTAGAATCTGCACTACCCCAGGATGCTTCCACATAAGGTTTTTGTTTAAAATTTGCAGGGGTGATGGTCCTACAGAATATGAAAAGATCTGAAGACAAACAGCAATTGTCTCTAAGGTCATCTACAAAGAATTGTTTATTTGCCCTATCCAAACTGACTGGCTTAAGCTGGCCCAACTAAAAAAACTAATAGATGGGGTCACGTCTAAAAGATTCAACATCCTGGAATTTTTTTTCCTTTCCATCAACACACATATTGAAGTTTTCTGAAAAAAATATTCCCCCGCCTAACCACCAACCAATTTTTTATCTATTCTGAGTTGGGAGAGCAGCTAGTAAACCTTTTTTTTTATGATGGCCTTTTTTTCATGTTCAGAAAATTTATAAATCTCCTGTGCTTGAGTACTTTGAAAGGCTTATGTGAAATTTGATGAGTGAGGAATTCTAGCATGAATATTTACTTTGGCTATAAATTTGTTAAACAGAGATAACATATTACTGTCTCTAATGATGATTTAAAAAAAAATATAATAATTTAAATTGAAAAACTTTTATTTTTTTTTACCTTCCTCCTGCTGGCTTAGAATCTGGAAGTGTAACAGGAGAATACTTTGCTTTTTCATGCCAAAATAATAGCGAAAGCCACTGGGAAGTTTTCACAATGGATGCAAATCTATCTTCTCCTAGACGAGGAATAAGTCCACATGTACCTCTAATATCCATTAAAACCTCTGGAGTAGGTGTTGAACAAAATAAGTGATGATATATAACAAGCCATAAATCCAAAATTGCTGAAAATTTCAGGGTATTGTCACTTTCAAAAATCTCTAAACCTCCTTCTGCCATTTTTAGTAAGTAATCATTTTCAGCATCATACATTACAACGTCATAAGTGTCTTTTGTGACCGCACATATAGGAATCATTGAAATTGGTGAAGATGAACCATCACAATTTAAATTCCTTTTCTTGTGTTTGCAAATAGATAGGGATATGGCTTGCTTATAAATCTGATTGATATCATTTTTTGATATGAAACTTTTCTTGCACTCTGCAGCAGATAAATTCTCTTCATCTTCACAACTGTAATCTTCAGTCATAAGGAAATGTCCAGTATTTTCTTCAATACTCCTCTTTATTGAAAAAATTGAAGACATGCTGTTGTCTTCCTCGAAGAACATATTTCTGTTAGTTGGGAATAGGACAATATCTGCTTGACCAAAAAACAATCTAGGACTTCCTGTAAACCAATAAAATAATAATTTTACAACTTAATGAATTGTTATACAACATACACTTAATGTCACTTCATAGAAATATGACGTTACCATTTCCCCGCCAGCACTCTTTAGCACCATACAAGTTTCTCTAAAGTTTAGCGTAAATATTATTGTGATGTAATATTTTAATAAGAAAATAACTTTTCTTATTTTCTGAGATTTTAGCAAGTATAAAATAGAAGAAATTTGGCAATAAATTCAAGATAAATGAACTCTTTAACCATGATTGTGGGGAAAAAGTATATGCATGATTTTGCATTAGAAATAGGAAATGGTTTGTATGCGTTAAAATGTGTGACTGCAGGGAAGGGGGTTGAATTTAAAACTAAAAGGCTTCAATGTTGATAAACACAAACAAGAGGCCCATGGGCCACAATTCCACATGAGCCTTCATGTTCTTCCACATGAGCCATCAAATGCCAAAAGTAGGTCATGGCGACCTACTTTTTAATCGACATCCTCTAAAAATCCAAGATGCCTAAGCTGACAAAGTTTGAGGATTTAAAGCTAATAAGTACCTGAGATATTCATCGTAGGACGTAGGTCACAGTGACCTATTTCTTGGTCGACATTCTATGAAACCCTTAGATGCCTCAACTGACAAATATGATGATTCCGAGCCAATAAGTACCAGATATAATTAAATATAGCCATAAAATGTCAAAGGTCACAGGTCACAGTGACATACATTTTGGTCAACATTCTCCGAAAAACCCAAGGTGTCTAAACTTACAAGGGATGATGTGACATAACTGCTATCTGGGGCCCCTTTTTCCATGATGAATTATATTTAATCTACAACGATGTTGGTAGTTTTCAAACATAAGTGAATAAAAACGACACCTTTTGAATAGTTTCAATAGTTCAGGCACATTTTAATTATAAGGAGTACTGCATTATTTTTTATTTTTTAGACCCTATCACAGCTAAATTCGGCCAGGTTTGTGCGAGTATTTTCTTTTATGGCAAGAGAATGGGCGGGTCTTGGTATAATAGAGGGATATGCGTGTCCGAGAAGACCTTAAATGGCTTTTGTTATTATGCTGGTTTACTACGTTTACATTTTATCGCACACACGTGGTTTAAGTCAATTTACCTGTTATCCTTTTTTACATTTCAAACTTATATAATGGTCAGCCAATGCTGTTTATACTTAATAATACACATGAATTTTCAGAATTTACGGTTTTTAGGACAAGAAATGCACATGAAACTTGTATTCAACGATACTAGGGAATACGTGTAGACCTACCGAATTGCTCACCAAACACGCTACAAAACTTTAAACAAATGTATATCATGTACATTCTATCAATTGTTTGTAACTGTATATAAATTTTACTGTGGTCTCGGAAATGGTACATATGTAGAACCGTGTCCAATCAGTGATTCAAATACATAAAAAGATATCGGAAAACAGTAAAATTCCAAGCAGTTTCCATAGTATTTTTGTAGTACTCACACGTGACGAATTTCATTTAGCTGATTGGTCAGTTAGAAAGTATCACCTGTGCCTTGACTAGCATATGAATTCATTCTTACGTCAGAAAATCTAGTTCCGTCGATCTGTTTATAATGGGAAAAGCCAACTAGATTTTATATTTTTTTTTAAAAATAGCATGTGAGCGCAGTTAGGTACAATTTTCTCCTTTCACATATAGGTAAATTTCAATGAAATACAGTGACCAGCCAAAGGAGAAAATTGTACCTTCCTGCGCTCGTATATTTTAAGGGCTTCAAGGAGTGGGGCGGGGTTAAAATGCAATGGGAATTGAATGTAAACATGGTACCCCCACCCCAATAAAAGATCTATATCTTTCAAATCATGTTTCTATTTTTGTTAAAAATAATATTCTTTAAAGGTACACATATCAGTGATTAGTTACATACAAAAATTTGAGTAAAATTTAGACATTTAATTTTTTGTCCGTATATGAGGGGCCACAAGTCACCCCATCCTTTGATGATTCTACGGTAATAAGTACCTGAGATATTCAAAAGTAAGTCAGGGTGACCTACTTTTTGGTCGACATTCTTCAAAAACCAAGATGCCTTAACTGACAAAGTTTGATGATTCTTAGCCAATAAGTGCCTGAGATATACTTAAATATAGCCATAAAATGTCAAAAGTAGGTCACTGTGACCTACTTTTTGGTCGACAATCTCAAACCCAAGATACATTTTGGTCGACATTTTTTAAAGACCCAAGATGCATCTACTGACCAAGTTACTTTGATGATCGTAAATCTGAAGGTAATCAAAATATGCGTTTTAAACAATTTGAAAACAAATGTAAGGAAAATTCAAAAAGTAGGTCACAGTAATCTACCTTTTCATAAAAATATGTTTTAAGGTCCCAAGATGCATCAACTTAAAAGATTTGATGATTCTTAACCTCCCAGTGTCTGAAATAAGGTATTCAATCCCTAATAAGATCAAATTCAATAAAATTTCCATCCCTAACGGGACCAAATTTTCTACCCTTAAATGTCTGTTAAGTACATTATACTTTGATATTATATTAAAGCATTTTATAATCAAAAAGGATTGTCTGTGAGAAAGTTTTTAAAATGTCATTAATTAAGCTGTAGTTAATTAACAAAGACTGCATTGAAGTCTATGGGGAAAAGCGTTTTTTCAAAATAAAAATTCAAATAATTTGAATACCAATAAATCCTGCAGTGGAAAGATGCATTGAAACATTAAAAATAGTATGACAATTGAAAACAATTTTTTACTGTCTAAATTTTTTTAATTGATTTTTTTCATTAATTAAAAAAAGGGGAGGTTACTCTTACCAAAATTAAAGGTCATAAATCAAGACGCATCCCACTATACCTACTAATGGCAATAAATAGGAAGTATGTTTAAATAACTGAGTATTTAGTCCCTACATATCTGTCGTGTATTCAATTTCATTGAATTTGATCTTATTAGGGATTGAATACCTTAAAAGGATTAGTTATAAAGTTCGAAAAGTAGGTCACAGTGACCTACTTTTAAGTTGACGTTGTTCATGGACCCAAGATGCATCAGCTGACAAAGTTTGATGATCATAGGCCTTAAAGTGTCCAAAATATGCCTTCAAATTAATTTGAAAACAAATTCCCGCAAAATTTAACAAGAGGCCTATGGGCCACATCGCTCACCTGAGCACTAAGGCTAGGAAAAAGTAGAAAATGGTTTTTATTGTAAAGTTTAAATCCGAAAGAAGTCCCATGACCAATCATGGATTAGCTTTTTTTTAGAAAATGATTTTTAAAGAATTTTCCTATATATTTCTATGTAAAACTTTGGTCTGCCATTTTGGCCCCGCCCTACCCTTAGGGGTCATGATTTGAACAAACTTGAATCTACACTACCTGAGCATGCTTCCGTATAAATATGAGAAATTATGGCTTTCCTGTTCTTTAGAAGAAGATTTTTATAGAAATATTTCCAATATATTTCTATGTAAAACTTTGGTCAGCCATTTTGGTCCCGCCCTACCCCTAGGGGTCATGATTTGAACAAACTTGAATCTACACTACCTGAGCATGCTTCCGTATAAATATGAGAAATTATGGCTTTCCTGTTCTTTAAAAGAAGATTTTTATAGAAATATTTCAAATATATTTATATGTTAAACTTTGGTCGGCCATTTTGGTCCCGCCCTACCCCCGGGGTCACGATTTGAACAAAAGTGAATCTTCACTACCTGAGCATGCTTCCATATATATATGATGAATTATGGCTTTGTCATTCTTGAGAAGAAGACTTTTAATGAATTTTGCTATATATTTCGATGAAAAACTTTGGTCGGCCATTTTGGCCCCGCCCTACCCCCGGGGGTCATGATTTGAACGAACTTGAATCTACACCACCTGAGGATGTTTCTCCATAAGTTTCAACTTTCATGGCACAGTGGTTCTTGAGAAGAAGATTTGTAAAATATGCCACCAAATTTTCAGTTATTCCCAATTATCTCCCCTTGAATGAGGGCGTGGCCCTTCATTTAATTGAATCCCCTTTACCCAAGGATGCTTTGTGGCAAGTTTGGTTGAAATTGGCCCAGCGGTTTTTGAGAAGAAGTCGAAAATGTGCCGGAAAGTTTACAGACAGACAGACAGACAGCTAGACAGACAGCTAGACGGACAGCTAGACGGACAGCCGGACAAAATGTGATCAGAAAAGCTCACTTGAGCTTTCAGCTCAGGTGAGCTTAAAAGTAGGTCCATACTTGCCAACCTCCAGCATGACCAGATTTGGAAAGTAAAATTTCTAGTCATAACTTAACTGTAGGTCACAGTGACCTACTTTTGACTTCACATGATGTGAAGTCCTAAGATGCATCAACTTACATGATTTGATGATCCTAGTCCTTATATGAAGCAAAATATACAAGTTTTTATTGATTGTAAATTAAGGTCAACTTTGAAGTGACCTTGAGACCACCCCCTTTGCCCCAGGGTATTTCCCCATGAAAAATTTTTATCTTCGATATATTCTGATCCTTGTATGAAAGTTTGGTGAAAACCTGCCCGGTGGTTCTGGAGAAGGTGAGCCCAGCGCTCGAGCTGCGATTCGCTATTTGCGCCAATTGCGAATTTTTACAGAAGTGACGAAAAAAAATTGAGAAGTGGCAAAACTGATTTTTTTTGCAAAAAATGTATGTAAAAGGTGTCTTGTGTTTTCATTTTTTTACCTGAGGCTGTTTGTTTATTCAGCCAGACTGTTATCACAGTCATGACACGTACGACTGGAAATTTCTCGTCGCTTCAATGCACACACCGTGTACAGGTAAACTAGTAGAGACAATAGCATGAATAACCCCGGGCAAAATTACCAAGTGTTGTATATTGATTGGAAGCTGTGGTCAATTAATTGGCAATCAAATTCTCACCCATTATGATTATCGTCTTCAAATTAGTGTCAAGTTCAAATCTTAGACCCTGGTAGCGTGGCTCGTTAAATTTTCCGCATTATCCTGATTACTGCATATGCATCGATTATGTTGATGTGCTGTTTATTTACGTCCAAGCTTGTTGATAAAAACATTTTGAGATGTGTTTGTCTTTACTTTTTGAAGATGCGGCGAATATTTTATAAACAATAAGTCGGCGGTTATTGATATGTACATAGCAATTTACATTAATAATTTTCTTTGAAGTTTAGTACGTACCAGTATAACCAGTGTTTTCAATAAGAGCCGGCAACCGGCAAAATTAACCGCCTGTACGAGAAATTTTGCCGGCTATGAAATTTCCGTCAATAGGATTTTGCCGGGGCTGATACGTGAAATCCATAGATTTTATCGCAACTATTATTTTCCATGATCTAGAGTAGCTTCCCTTGAGTGCGCTCTTTTTTCTAGGAAGATCGATAGTGTCATCTAATGGCGTCGCGGACAACGAATATCTGAGCGAAGTCATGGAGAAACGTGCTGCTGTTGTAACACATGCGCTTGAGATGACATATATGTACATTAAGAGACATAAAGCATGGTTTCTTCCGAAAAGATTTGTTTGTGTTATATAATTTTCGATTTAGAATTGATTGTGCGACAGCCTCAATAAGTGAGGGGTTCCCCGTAAACGACAGCAAATATCTATATCTAGGCCAATATAATTTTAAGACCTTACTACTAAATGTATGAATTCTTACAGAATTTCCTCAAAATGAAGATATCAAATGTTAGACTAAGACGTGACTCAGACCTAGAAATTCTTAAAGAATTTCCTCAAACTGAAAATACAAAAAATTATTCTCATTTATTCGTGTAAGATCTCTTGAAATACTGAGACAATATCGTTTTCACATTTTGGGAGGTTTTATGTACTAAAATTTTGTATCAAATTCCATTTTCTTAATTTTTTTTCTGCTAATCTGTACAAAATGTCAAAACAAAAACAAACCAGAAGTCTCTGTCGAGACTGAAGCTCTACTGGTTTGAACTTATAGCAAAGGAAGAGAAAAGTACTTAAGCAGCTGGTATTTGAAATTTTACAACAGCAATAAATAGAATAATGATCGTTGATAAAGTCTCTTTATGTTCTTAGTGAAGTCTACTTGTGTGCCAAGTTATACTGAAATCAGACCACAACTGTAGGAGGAGTAGCAATTTGAAACAATTTTACAGGCATTTCTATTTTTAGTAACCACGGCAACACCGTTCATCAAAATTAAAATTCCATACACAGAATTATGTATCTTAGTGTATTCTACTTGTGTGCCAAGTTATATTGAAATCAGACCAAAACTGAAGGAGGAGTAGCATTTTGAAACAATTTTACAGATATTTCTATTTTTAGTAACCACGGCAACATCGTTCCTTGAAATCAAAAACCGATACATATATTTATGTATCTTAGTGTAGTCTTCTTGTGTGCCAAGTTATACTGAAATCAGACCAAAACTGTAGGAGGAGTAGCATTTTGAAAGAATTTCACAGAAATTTCTATTTTTAGTAACCACGGCAACACCGTTCATCAAAATAAAAAACCAATATACAGAATACTGTATCTTAGTGTATTCGACTTGTGTGCCCAGTTATACTGAAATCAGACCAAAACTGTAGGAGGAGTAGCATTTTGAAAGAATTTCACAGAAATTTCTATTTTTAGTAACCACGGCAACACCGTTCATCGAAATCAAAAACTGATACACAGAATTATGTACCTTAGTGTATTCTACTTGTGTGCCAAGTTATACTGAAATCAGACCACAACTGTAGGAGGAGTAGCATTTTGAAACAATTTTACAGATATTTCTATTTTTAGTAACCACAGCAACATCGTTCCACGAAATCAAAAACCGATATAAAGATTTATGTATCTTAGTGTAGTCTACTTGTGTGCCAAGTTATACTGAAATCAGACCAAAACTGTAGGAGGAGTAGCATTTTGAAAGAATTTCACAGAAATTTCTATTTTTAGTAACCACGGCAACACCGTTCATCAAAATTAAAATTCCATACACAGAATTATGTATCTTTTAGTTAGTGTATTCTACTTGTGTGCCAAGTTATATTGAAATCAAACCAAAACTGTAGGAGGAGTAGCATTTTGAAAGAATTTCACAGAAATTTCTATTTTTAGTAACCATGGCAACACCGTTCATCGAAATCAAAAACCGATACACAGAATTATGTATCTTTGTGTATTCTACTTGTGTGCCAAGTTATACTGAAATCAGACCAAAACTGTAGGAGGAGGAGCATTTTGAAAGAATTTCACAGAAATTTCTATTTTTAGTAACCACGGCAACACCGTTCATCGAAATCAAAAACCGATACACAGAATTATGTATCTTAGTGTAGTCTACTTGTGTGCCAAGTTATATTGAAATTAGACCAAAACTGTAGGAGGAGTAGCATTTTGAAAAATTGTTTACAGACAGACGGACGGACAGACGGACGGACGCCGGACGCATTACTATCGCATAAGCTCTTCTGGTCTCTGACCAGTAGAGCTAAAAATCAGTTTAAAGATTATTTTATGAAAAGTCTAAGATTGCAGAAAATTTCAATTTTTAGGGGGTACTGTACATCACCAAGTGTTTAGAAAATCTTAAAATTTTTTAGTAAATAATTTTTTGAAATATGAATTAAAGTCCTGACCAATGTATGTGAAAGGGAATAAATATGTAGAATTTTCAGTATAATCTTTTACCAATACAATTTTACCTACCCATACTATAATTTCATACTTAAGATGTCTTAGACTATATGTTTTTATAGACATGTAATTTAAAAAAAAAAAAAGAAATTCAATCTGTCAAAAATCTGTCAAACAAATCTATGAAAAGGTAAAAATTGTTTTCTAATTGACTTTTTCTAGGTAAAATTTGCTTACTGATAGTAACAGGAATGTGAAAAAATAGTACTTTTTTAATGACCTGAGAGGTAAGAAAAGTGAGTCAAAAATGCTGAATTTCGTTTTCGGCAGGGGGGCTTCGCCCCCCTGGGCCCCCTACCAGGGCTCTGCCCTGGACCCGCTGGGAGCCTAAGGCGGCCCCCCAGACCCCTAGCCGAAACTAGTTTCCTGCTATTCCATCTATTTTTCCTTCTATTGAAAATCTTATTGAAAACACTGATAACAATAGGCCCATGGGCCTTGTAGGTCACCTGAGTATCATGCAACAACTTTCCAGTGATTGAATTTGGTTTTCATTTTAAGCCAGATGCTATGGCATTCACATTTTTGAAAAAGGCACCATTGCTAATCATACCTATATACTTAACATATTGCTTAGTTTGGTTACTTAATACCCATAGGCAAGGTAGGGGAACAAAAAATGCATTTCAACTAATCAGTAATATTCATCAATAATCAGTAGTGCCCCTACCACACATGAATCCCTGAACCTAGGTCCACACACTGCACAATTTTTGAAAAGGCACCCTTGCTTATCAAAAATATTTGATTAATACAAACTTGCAGATATCAAACAATTCAATTTCAGTCCCATAAATCTGGAAATTTTTACGTCAATTTTATTTTGCGAATTCGGGTCATAATGGGGTTGATTAATTTTTACGCTTCAAAATTTTGCAAATTACAACTGCTTTGTTTACATTTTCTTATTGGTAATTTATTTTTAAGAAAAATATTTTTGCCAATGCAATAAACTTGCAAATTTGCTAAAAATTTATCTACAGCAAAAATTTCCAGATTTACGGTATATAAGAGTAGAAGCCCAGCCCTCCCCCCTCTATGGTACCCCTGACCATGGGGCCTTGAAATTCACAATTCTGGAAGAAGGGCTCTTGCTCATCATTACTATATAAGTAGTTCATCTGCTTAATAACCTGGAGCAGAGAAGAACATTTTCAAAGAATTCATGTACATGTATTTTCACTAAATAATCAATAGAGCCCCACCCTAACACCAGAACCCCTGATCCTGGGGCCTTTAAATTCACAATTCTGGAAGAGGCACTCTTGGTCATCATAACTAATATGTACTTAATTAGTTTATTTAATACCCAGGAGCAGAGAAGAAGATTTTCAAAGAATTCATGTATTTTCACTATGTAATCAATAGAGAGCCCTGCCCTTACACCAGAACTCCTGACCCTGGGGTCATAAAATTCACAATTTTGGTAGAGGCACTCTTGCTCATCATAACTATGTATTTACAGTGTAGTTAGTTTATTTATTACACTGGAGCAGAGAAGAGAAGAAGATTTTCAAAGAATTCATGTGTTTTCACTACATAATCAATAGAGCCCCACCCTAACACCAGAACCCCTGACTATAGGGCCTTGAAATTCACAATTTTGGAAGAGGCACTCTTGGTCATCACAACTATGTACTTAATTAGTTAATTTAATACCCAGGAGCAGAGAGGAAGATTTTCAAAGAATTCATGTATTTTCACTATATAACCAATAGAGAGCCCCGCCCTAAGACCAGAACACCTGACCCTGGGGCCATAATATTCACAATTTTGGTAGAGACACTCTTGCTCATCATAACTAGGATTTAGTTAGTTTATTTATTACCCAGGAGCAGAGAAGAAGATTTTCAAAGAAATAATGCATTTTCACTATATACTTGTTTTAGCCCAACCCTATCCACCAGAACCCCTGACCCTGGGGCCATGAATTTCACAATTTTGGTAGAGGGCTCAATGCTGATTACAATCATGCAAACAGTTTGACTGCTTGATGTCCAGGAGTAAAGAAGATTTTTAAAGACTGCATTAATTTTAGTGGTTTTGGCCCCACCCCATCAGGCCCAAGGGGGCAGGGGTAATGAATTTCATAATTTTTGTTCCCCTCCACCCATAGATGCTTTGTACCAAATTTGGTTGAAATTGGTTCAGTGGTTGCAGAGAAGAAGCTAAAAATGTTCAAAAGTTTACGACCGATGTACGACGTACGACTGACGACGGACGAAAAGAGATAGCAATAGGTCACCTGAGTTTACTCAGGTGACCTAAAAACGCAATGCCAATTCTACTCGATACCCCATTATTTTTTGGCATTTGGCTTGTCAAAATGGGGAAACGCAAACTTTTAGATTCTGACTCCAGTCATGCTAAATTCAGAAATTGTCCATGTTTGGCTTTACTTCCAATTCTGCGTCTGATCATTCAACCCCAGCTTCTCAAACTTCGCCAACAGTCCCAAGTCCAAAACCTTCTACACCAAAATGTAAATTTAACATCATTTGGAAATTTAATAGGGACTGGTTAAGATATGATTCCAAATTGGGCATGATCTTTTGTGACATCTGTATTTCGGCCAATGTACGAAATGTTTTTACTGAGGGTACAAGCATTATGAAGAAAGAAAACGTAGTCAAGCATGAGAAGGGAACAGGTGATTATCTTTTAATAGTAAAATAAATTGCAATTTTTTAAATATAAAGACTTTTTTTTTAATTCTACATATATAATTTACAATCAATTTTTTAAAAGATTTTTTTCTATAATCTACATATATAATTTAGAATCAAAGGATAAATAAATAATTTTTAAAAAATCACAAGAAACCTTATTCTACGTAAAATACTAATTTTTTTTCTTTTCAATTAATTAGGTGACAATAGTCACTCTGCAGCTCTACAAAAGTCCAAATCTGCTGAAAACATGGAAACTGTCAGACAAAATGCCCTCTCCAAGAGTAAATCTGCAATTATATCTGCCCTTCGAAACACCTACTTTGCTGCATCTAATGACCTGCCCAATTCCATGGCTCCCAGACTAAACAATTTATGCATATCCCAGGTAGTAATTAATTCCATCATACAATTTTCTTTCAAAAATTAAAATTAAATTTGTATCAATCTGAATCTTCAATTAAAATCTATTTAAGGTCTACTTAAATAAAAACAAGAGGCCCATGGGCCACATCGCTCACCTGAGAAGCTTTGACCATTCTGTTCTTTACCAGATTTCCCCCTTGTAATACATAATGCATCCCCATCCTACCCCACTGATCATAATTTAGACATTTTGAAATCTACACTACCCCATGATCCTTCCATGTGCACATAAGTTTCAGCTTTTCCGGCTCAGTGGTTCTTGAGAGGAAGATTTTCAAAGATTTTTCCTACCGTAATTAGGGGAATACAATACCCACTTTTTTCCTAAGATAAATTTATGTGAGAAAGGGATGCGTATTTCACAGTGGGATTTTGACAAGTTTTTCTTTCAGGTGAAACACGGCTATCATACGTACATACCGTAGTATTACCTAGAGACATATGCAATTTCTTTAGTTAATTGCCATATTTTAAACTTCGGAAAGTTATTGTTGGAAGGTATGCTTCTTAAAAATGTCACTTTCATAATCTTTTGATACCAAAATAACATGAAAAAGTAAGTTAAAAGTAATTTGAGCTGCATGTTGATTGTCTCCGAGGAGGCCGCCATTACCGATGTTATTTTTAGGCGTTCACTCATGCCTATGTCACGTGCTTTCGTAATGATAGTGCACATGCACCTTATCTGCCAGACAAAGTAATGAATAATTTTTTAATGAAATACAATAAAATAAATATTAATTTTAGGTTTAAAATAACTCAATGATAATCTGCAACAATATTAACACCTCTTCATATGTCCCAATGAAAGGAAGCCAATGTTGTGACACACGTGCGCTGGTCAAATGATAATTACCTATCAACACCTCTCGGGGCAATTAATTGTCTACCGACTCCAAAGCAATGTTTTTACAGTTAGAGCACTGATTATTTACTACCATGTTAATTGCTTTAATTATTTTCTTTGTTAAAAATTGGGGGTCAGTTTATGACCTTTCGTATGTGTGAGCATGTGTTGATTACGGCATTTTAAACAATTAAACACTTGTTAAATGTAATTTTACCTTATCTTATACTTATCGGCCTCTTGATTAAATAATTGAGAGTTGACAAATGAAACATAAATTATACTAAAACTTTTAATAAAAGTGGTATCATTTAGAAAATAAGATATCCGCGAAGATTTAGAAGAAGAAAATCGTAGTCTTCTTAAAAAATAAATACTTTGATGTTTCAATTTCGTTTCCTTTAAAATATTGTAAGATAATTTTAAGCATGATTATCTAGAACCAAAATTAAATATGACTACTGATAAAAAATTCGACAATATCTCTTGCTTTGTTGAAATACAATTATTTCATCTAAGAATATGGCGACGCATAGTTTCAAAATCATCGTAACTATTCTTTTAAAAATCTGTTAATACTTTTACGCAACATTATCTTGTGCTTTGTTGAAATAAATGAATAAATAATTTTCTCCAGATTGCCGCGATATGGAATGTCAGGAT
This sequence comes from Saccostrea glomerata, assembly GCA_003671525.1. NCBI lineage: Eukaryota > Metazoa > Mollusca > Bivalvia > Ostreida > Ostreidae > Saccostrea > Saccostrea glomerata. The sequence continues at coordinate 391,455 of PRKT01000505.1, forward strand.
TAAGAGAAAGTTATAAAGTGTGTATTTAAAAAAAAGTGTGTTCAGAAAATTTTCGACACTTAATCCTCGCGCCGCTTTTCATAACAAATAACCGCGATTTTCATAGTTCAGAACATCGCTTGGTAAATTTTTCTGTTGCGTATAATACATCCAAACTGCGTTTTTTTCCCCAGTTTCAGACTCAAAAAGGGGGGTGCGTATTTTACATCAATGCATATTATACTCGGCCAAATACGGTATATATTTCAATGTAAAACTTTGATTCCCCATTTTTGGCCCCACCCTTCCCCCAGGGGTCATGATTTTTAAAATTTAGAATCTACACTATACTATGATGCTTCCACATAAGTTTCGGCTTTTTTGTCCAAGTGGTTCTTGAGAAGAAGATTTTCAAAGATTTCTCCTTTATATTTTTATGTAAAACTTTGATTCCCCATTGTGGCCCCGCCCTTCCCCCGGGGGTCAGGATTTTTACAATTTAGAATCTACACTACCCCAGAATGCTTCCACATAAGTTTCAGCTTTCCTGGTCCAGTGGTTCTTGAGGAGAAGATTTTCAAAGATTTTTCCTATACATTTCTATGTAAAACTTTGATTCCCTATTGTGGCCCTGACCTTCCCCCGGGGGTCATGATTTTTACAATTTAGAATCTACACTACCCCAAAATGCTTCCACATAAGTTTCAGCCTTTTTGGCCCAGTGGTTCTTGAGAAGAAGATTTTCAAAAAATTTTCCTATATATATCTATGTAAAACTTTGATTCCCCATTGTGGCCCCGCCCTTCCCCCGGGGGTCATGATTTTTACAATTTAGAATCTACACTACCTTAGGATGCTTCCACATAAGTTTCAGCTTTCCTGGCCCAGTGGTTCTTGAGAAGAAGAATTTTTAATGACCCCACCCTATTTTTGTCTTTTCCTGATTATCTCCCCTTGTGAGGGGACTTGGCCCTTTATTTTAATAATTTAAATTCTGCTTCACCCAAGGATGCTTTGTACCAAGTTTGGTCAAAATTGGCCCATTGGTTTTTGAGAAGAAGTCGAAAATGTGAAAAGTTTACAGACGGACAGACAGACAGACAGACAGACAGACGGAGGGACGACAGACAAAATGTGATCAGAAAAGCTCACTTGAGCCTTCAGCTCAGGTGAGCTAAAAACTTGTATTTTTTTCTATTATTTTTAGGGTAGTTCTCAGCTTGAAGATCTCAATGTTGATTCCCATACAACATATGAGAGTAATAGCAGTGTTCAGGAGTTTCAGCAGTCGTTATCCGATGCGATTCTTGATAGGCTTGTAGATAGGGTTAGGGGTAGCTCTGTATTCAGTTTAATGTTAGACAAGTCTACAGATGTCTCAGTTCACCAGAATCTTATAGTCTATGTTAGGTTTTTAGAACAGATAGGTAGGGTAGTTCCATCTGTAGACTTTCTAGGCATTAGGCAGTTGTCAGTTGCAAATGCAGAGGCAATTTCTTCAGAGTTGATAGGTTTGCTAAAGGATAAGGGATTAGACTTGGATAGGTTAGCTGGTGTTTCAACAGATGGGGCTTCTGTAATGGTAGGGTGTAAGAGTGGAGTAGTTACTAGGCTTAGAGAAATGTATCCAGGTATCTTAGCAACCCATTGTATAGCACTTAGGTTAGCACTTGCATGTGGGGAGGCAGCTGATAAGGTTACTTACTTAGTTAAGTTTCAGGCAGTTCTGAATGATTTGTTTAAGTATTTTGAGAGATCTCCAAAGAACATGGCTAGGTTAGAGAAGGTTCAAGGAATCTTAGATTGTAGCAGGGGCACTAGGCTCAAGCAAGTTTCCCACACAAGGTGGTTAAGTTTTGAGGGTAGTGTTCAGGCAGTAGCTAACTTGACAATTATCAGAGTGTAGTTGCAGTCATGTTAGAGGAAAGTTCTGCTAAGGCATTAGCTCTCCACAAGCCCATTTCTTGTTACAAGTTTCTGTATGTTGCACACTTCTTAGCTGAAGCTTTGAAGCCATTAGCTGTGTTGTCAAGGTTATATCAAAGGTCAGATCTAGATTTCACTGAGGTCAATTGCCTTCTGCATTCAACTGTCAAGGTCTTGGACAATTTGATTAGCAACCCTGGTGGTAACTTGTCTGCCTTTCTGCAGCATGCTCCTTCTGAGCCAACTCTTGATGAATCGGGTCTTTACACATTTGAGTTTCAAGGTCACATAGTAGGGGATAGTCTAGGACAAAGGTCAGAGGCAGTTAGGGCGTGTAGCACTTTTATAGAGGGTGTTAAGGCTAGTTTGCAGTCTAGGGTTACCGATAGGGGTGATGCTTTGGTTTTGCCAGCTTTGAATAGGTTTTTTGATCCTCAGACAGTTGTTGATAGGATTCCTCCTTCTGAGGACATAGATATCATAGCAAACCATCTTTCAGTATGTAAGGTAACCAAGGTCAGAGATTGTAAGGATGAGTTACGGAATTTTGTAGAGTTCTGCAGGGCTAAGGTAGGCTCAAATTCTAGGGTAGGGTGTTGCAGTTTAGATATTTTTCAGGTAGCATTTAGGGCTAGAGCAATGTTTCCCATCGTGGCAGCTGCTGCTGAACGCCTGCTCACTGCTCCTGTCAGCACTGCAGACTGTGAACCAGGTTTCAGCTGGAAGAACCTAATCAAGACCGATGTGAGAAACTCCCTGAAAATTTCAACACTTGAAAACCTTATGAGACTTTCCATCTCCAGCAAATCAGAGGAAATGGACTATGAGGAAGCCTTCCAAAAATGGAGTTGCACCAAATCCAGGAGGATTTTCTCTGTGAACTTTAAGTGACTGTGATATGGTGATGTGAAGTGAAACAAGTCTAATAGACTAGTGCTCCCAACATCTTTTAAGTGAATGACAGTGCTGTGACTTGTATGCTGGTGCTTGAAACTTTCATTATTGTTACTTTGATATGTGTAAATGTAGTGCTTTATTTATGATGTTATAAAATGCATACCACTGTATCTGTTACATGTATGATATCTGTTAAGTATATCTTGTTGAAATCCACAATAAAATATTATAAAACATGCAACTTGTTATTTTTTCAGGAAAATTCTGGTTGGATATTAATTAAGTGAAACATTGAGTCATGATTGAGATGACCACAAGTTTAAAATGAATGTTCTAGTAGATATGATATATGGCACATATTTTAAAAGAATACAGTAAAATATATGAATGGCATGATCAATATGATGGGCTCCACGCAAAAGTGGCAAAAAAGATTTTTAGTCCAGTGGGAGCCCTGGTGAACCAAAAATGTGATTATATGTCAATATAATATAACAAACCTATTTGTGTCAATCCAAACTGTATCAATTCTCCACAACCACAAGGGCAGCCATCTGTTTTTCCTCTGGACATTTTATCCAAATAGTAATTGGAAGGATATGGTAGGAGCTGTGAAAGGAGATGATTTGCTAGTAATGATGCAACTTTTGTCTCCGTTAAATTTCTTCCTTCTTGTTGTAAAAATGCTAAACTTCTCTCATGTTTTTCTGAAAATAAAGTAATTCTGAATACTGAATAGACTGCAGGGTTCTCCATCATTTGAAATTTAACTGTTTCGCAAGAATTGAATTATAAATGTAGTTTGACACAGAATTGCAATGAACCAACGATGTGACAATCCAAGTATTCCAACACATTTTATTGCTTCTTATGTTACTTTCATTCAAGCAAACGCTCGGTTGCCTTTGTAAACCCCTATTGCGAAATGTCAGAATTGACAGAGACCGCCACCATTTTGGTCCCACTTCTCATTTTTGAATGTTAATATCTCGAGTTTGAATTTTAAATTATCAATTTACAAATAAATTATATATTCAGCCTAATTAGAAAGGTTTCTATCAACCATACAAATATAATTTGAAAATATTGAAAAACAAAAAAGTAAAAAAATTAGACTTTTTAAATTCGCACGTCGTAACGACAGGAAGTAGAGACAATGTACAAAAGATCGCGCCTTGGATAGTACTTACCACGATTTATTATCCCTGAAAGTTTCATAGTGATATCCTTTACCGTTCTTGAGATTATCCGCCAACAAAATGTCATTTTAAAATCATAAAATTGTCCGTAACTTGGTACCAGAAGGGAATTTTCAAAAAATGTCTTTGAGCAAGGAGGGATCTTTATCGTGCCACACCTGCTGTGACATGGGGCCTGGGTTTCTACGGTTTCATCCGAAGGACCGCCCCATTTAGTCGCCTTTTACGACAAGCAAGGGGGTACTGAGGACCTATTTTAACCTGGATCCCCATTGGATGTCAACAAAAAAAGCAATGAGCTAATTCGTCTCCAGTGACTTTATAACTTCTATTTCTCATCAAAACCTTCAAAATAACCTATTTTTGGCTACTTCCGGTTTGACCGGAAGTGAAGACGACAGACAGAAATTTAATTTTTATGCTCTCAGAGACATGTTACCCAAAAACTTGTCAAGAACGGCTAAAATGCGCATTTTTCGACTACTTCCGGTTTCACAGGAAGTGACGTCGTTGAACATTCTTTGATGATGCCAGTAAATTAAGCTTGACATTTTGAAAAACTTTGCTTCTCTGACGTATTACAAATTCTCAATACGTTTTGAGATATTAAGGACATTTTTTAGCATATTTTGGTCAGGTCCTTTATTTATAAAATTCTGCATCATTTTAAAGTTCTAACAGCAAATCTGAATTCAAAAGTGCAAATTTAACTATATCCAATGAAAAAAACGCAATTAAGTTCCATTCAAGTAGAATTAAGCTAGGGACTTTATTTTGTGGCGGAAGGTTTTTTTAGACGAAAATGATAAGTTTTTCATTTTGAACTATCAGAGTACTGTTAATTTTGGATTCCTATTTTTCCATCCTGGTTGCACACAAAGCTGTTTTTAGGCGGAAGCCGCCTATTACTTTTGCTTTGTTGACCTTTCGACCTCTCAAGATGTTTGCCACATGGTACTCCAAACGGATGTATCTTAAACTAAGGGCAGACAACCCGCTAAATTGTATTCGACCCCTTTCCCAATCTTTATCATTATTATCATATCAAAAAGAGTGTGTTCAACGTAATTTATTTGAACAATTTATTCTAATTAATGTTAAAAAAAAGTCCAATAAAAATAATAGCCTAATAATAGAACGAATAGTTATTTTAGTACTCCTGATACGTTTGGGCACGTTTGAGAGAACACATTAAGTTAAATAAATCAGGTTCAACATTTGATTAGCACAGGTCCTGACGCGATCTTTAGAATTACTACGAGGGACAAAATAGTTCAAGTAGATAATTATGTTTCAGAATTAATGACATGTGGTACATAGCTACTGAGGAACTAATCTTTTCAATAATCTTGTATAAAATAGAAGAAAAGAGGTATGTAACTCCTTTTATCAATTGTTAATTTATATATAAGTACTACATTCGCGTAATAATCTAACACAAGACGATTCAGTGTGAAATTACTGTCAACAAACCCACGTGGAGGACAAATGATTTACAATAGATGAATGGAAGTGACAGACCTTCTCTTCAAAATGAGCAAGGTCGCCATATGGTGACATCTCCATATGAGTGAAAAATTCTCAAGAGGGACATTAAACAATATATAGAATCAATCATATAGAATCTAAGCCAAAGGCTTAAAGAGATAATAGTCATTTGTGCTGTGTGTCAATTTTTAAGTTCACCTGAACTGAAAGGCGTTAAGTAGAATTCATAGGTTGTACAGTTACTCAGCTTTAGGCCTCTTGTTTTATTGTATTACTTTGATCATATTGATACCAGTTAATGGACCCTTTTATACCTTCATGTAACAAAGTACTATCATTGTTATTGTAGGAACAAAAAGAAAACTTGTAGAAGTAGTTGATTCAACATCAGAGGTAAGTTAAAATAATGAAACTAAATGAATATATTTCACAAATTTAACCTTACTATGCAAACAAATCAATGGATCAATTGATGCAAAAAATTTTAATTTACTTTCTCATGGTGTAATGAAATTAAAGGGCAGAATCATGACAAATAAATATTCCAATGGAAAGGTGTAAATTGAATTATTATATGTAGATGAAAGGCCTCTATTATATGAAACTTAGCTTTTAAACTTCCTGGTTTTATTAGAGCCCTGTCTTGCGGGTGCCCTATAGTGATCAGTCTGTCTGTCCGCCCGGCTGTCCATCCGTCAGTCCATTCAAGATCTCTTCTCCAGAGCATATCTTCTCTCTGCTTGGCAAAATCTGGCTCATACTTCACCCACAGAGTGCCTTTTATTCCAATGGAAAGGTGTAAATTGAATTATTATATGTAGATGAAAGGCCTCTATTATATGAAACTTAGCTTTTAAACTTCCTGGTTTTATTAGAGCCCCGTCTGGCGGGTGCCCAATAGTGATCAGTCTGTCTGTCCGTTTGGCTGTTCGTCCGTCAGTCCATTCAAGATCTCTTCTCCAGAGCATATCTTCTCTCTGCTTGGCCAAATCTGGCTCATACTTCACCCACAGAGTGCCTTTGGGTAAGCAGTGTGCAGTGACCTTGAACCATGTTTCTAGCTCAAAGGTCAAGGTCATAGCAGAACTATATGAAAAATCATTGTCTGGAGCATATCTTCTCTCTCTCCTTGGTTCAATCTGGCTCATACTTCACCCACAGTGTGCCTTTTGGTAAGTGGTGTGCAGTGTCATTGAACCATGTTTATAGTATATGGAAACTAGGTGAAAGGTCAAGGTCATAGAATTATATGAAAAAAATTCTTGTCCGGAGCATATCTTCTCTCTCCTTGGCCAAATCTGGCTTATACTTCACTCACAAAGTGCCACTGGCCAATGGGCATGTTGTGACTTTGGTAGAAGTTTCTAGGTTATGGTCAGAATTTGCCTCTCTGTTTAAAATCTTTATTTGGTGCATTATTTTTCCCCCTTAATTCCAGTAAATTTATCTAAGTGGGGATACAAGATAACTTTGATATATATATATATCATCTGTGAAGTCATACTAAATTACTTTTATTGTTAGTAGTACATGAATGTTCCCCTTCAAAGTAAACCCTTCTAAAATACCTTACAATTTCATGTTCATTGTTGAAAGCGGGGCCCTTTCAGATGGCCACCATCTCAATGATATCTAGTGTAAAGTTATTATTATTATTATATAAATGCAAATGCTTCTCTCATTACATATTTTAACTATGATATTGCATATGTACATTAGGCCATAATAAAAATATTTCTAGATTCTCATTCCCGCCTTGCCGATTTTATAGCCCCGCCTCAATTTTGTTCATTTCTGTTTTTCTATGTCTTAATTCTGATCGGAATTGATATTCATCTACCATTCTACTTTCATTTTAAATCCCGCGAAAGTGGACATGATTTTGACAGTTGAAAAGATGGAAATTGCTGTAATACATGCGTATATATTTTAAACAAGGGTCATTGGTTTAAAAAGATTGGTGATGATGTGAAGTAAGAGATAATTGGACCTCTACTATGATTCCTATTCGGGTATTGTAGATAAAATTACACTGATTGACAAGGTCAATAAAAATCTGCAAAATTGAAAACAAAAAAAATTTAATAAAATAAAAGCTGCCAGCCTCGATTTTTTAAAAAAATTCGGATGAGAATCTAGCAATTTATTTATTATGGCCTTAAATATAATATTAAAAAATTAAAAATTTAAATACTTTATTATAAAGCTGCCAGGACCCAGTAGTATGAAAATTTCCAGAAGACGAAACGGTAAAGCTAATAAAGACACAGATCCTGAGCATTCGTCAAATTCAAGTGAGGATGACAGTTCAGTTGGATCAGAAGATGGAAGTGAAATTGAATCTTTGAAATGTAAGTTAGAAACATGTACATCTAGTTTTATCTTTTGAATACAGGTATTTAATTAATTCAGATAATATATATGGGTTCATAGGCAATCTTGAAAGGGGTAATAACTAACAATGTTTTACTGTGTAGTAAAAAGACAAAGGAATGTATCTGACCTTGAATTTGTCAAATGACCTTGTAAAAGCACACTCTAATAATGAGCAAAACTCATCTGTATATTACTGAACACATATTGGTTAAGAAAAATCCCAATCTGTAGGTTAATGACTGATCATGTTCTTCCAGACCATAGGTCGAGTCAAAATAAGGTTCAACACAATGATTTATGGATTCATTGTGAATGTTTTTGTCCAGTTTGGCTATTTAACAAGATGTGTTTGTGAAACACTGATGCCCCAGATTTGCAGCTTATGCCAAAGGCTTAAGATTCTCAAATCCGAATCCAAATTCAAGAAAAAAGTCAAGAGATATAAATGTTTGTTACCTAATGAAAGATGTTGTCCCAGGGAATATAAATGTGAAATATGAAATAGCTTGGACTTTCTGTTTAATTTTTTGATACTCAAAAGTAAAATGTTAAGGTCAAAGACAGATTAACGGTGTCCAAGTGAAGGTCTTGTCGCTAGAAATATAGACATTGAAATATAATAGCCCAACATTAATTAATCAAATGTAATGGAAAAGTCAACCTTCAAAAAAATATGTCAATTTCTAAGGTCAACAACAATTATCAAATCTGTTGATACTCAATGGAAGGACTTTTCAGTTGTCACAAGAAACACGCATGTAAAAATATGAAAACCCTATCACTCACCATTGAAAAGATGGACTAAATCAAAATGTTTCAAAAGTAACATTACCAGACTAGCTTCAGATGCTGGATTCCACTTACATTTTGGAAATTACTGACCATGGTAAAGTTTTTGGAGAAGCTGTATAATTGTATTGCCTGTTAATAATGATCTAACTTGCATGGATTATGCATTTAAAGATGTTAATTCCAGACTTGCTTTGGATGAAGGAAAATGACGATTTAAGTTTTTGGAACAGATCAATTTCCAATGAACTACAAGAGCTATTTCAACGTATTTAAAAAAAACCTGTATAAATATTGTTGTCAGGCTGCACACTTACTATTTAGCAGTATTTTGTGAGATTTGCATTATTTATACTGTTTTCATGGTGAGCTTTCATAAACATTGATTACCTTAAGTTAATGTTTTATTATTCATAAGAAAAAGTGTTAGAAATAGTTTGGGAAGAAATACATAAGTTAACAACAACTTGAATATTTGGCTTTGTTATTTTATTATAATTTAGATTAGCTTCAAATTCACTCACACTTGTATAAAATTTTAACTTCTTGAAACCATGCATTGTTATAGTGAATTTTTCACAATAGGGAGTGGGACACATTTGCTAAAAATAGGACCACACGACTTTTCATACAAACAGGAAATCATTAATTGTTACTATTGACCATGTTCGAAGCTCCATGCTACTTTATTTTCAAATTTATGTTTTAAAATGATAGATGAGCTAGCACCGTAGCAATTTTTACACACAGAAAGGAGGATCCGTGATCGAGTGATTCATTTTGCTGAATTCTTTAATTTTTATCAAGGCTGGAGTGTGATACAGTTATTTCTGTTTTGTAAAGTGTATTTTATAGACATGTAGGTAATGAAACAAAAGGGGGTTGTGTTGACCTATTGGAGTTTTGGCGCAACGGAAATTTATGTCCTTTACTGGAGACGGGGAGGCTGTATATAATATGAAAAAGATGCTGATTGAAGCATTGTATGAGCTGGGCAATGTAGCAAAGAAAGTACAGGGGAGTAAAAAGTAATATAGAAAATAACTTTGTGTTTTTTGTATAAAGAAATCCAGAAATATCTGAATTAGCTTGGTCCTTTGGGCCATCTTTGTTCAGAAATGTTAGGTTAAAAGCCATACACATAAGAATTTTTTCGATATAAACGATGAATTCATTCATTATTTTTTGTAGAATTTGTAAAATTGGCTGAATTGACAAATCAGAAAAAAAGGTCTTTCGAAAAACCCGCAAAATGTGGAGTATTACTAATATGTAGTTATCTTTAAAGTGTAAACCACATAATAAATAAACATAGTTATTTGATGCGAAGATACAGCGAAATTGTTTTCGAACGGTCTATCTATACAAATGTAATGGTTAGGGCCGTGGATATCGGCCTGGATAGCTCAGTCGGTAGAGCACCTGACTAGAGATGCAGGGGTCCCGGGTTCGATTCCCGGTCCAGCCATGCATTTTCTCTAAGTGTGCAGCCTGACAACAATATTTATACAGGTTTTTTTTAAATACGTTGAAATAGCTCTTGTAGTTCTGTTCCATTTAAATCGTCATTTTCCTTCATCCAAAGCAAGTCTGGAATTAACATCTTTAAATGCATAATCCATGCAAGTTAGATCATAACAGGCAATACAATTATACAGCTTCTCCAAAAACTTTACCATGGTCAGTAATTTCCAAAATGTAAGTGGAATCCTACTTTTGAAACATTTTGATTTAGTCCATCTTTTCAATGGCGAGTGATAGGGTTTTCATATTTTTACATGCGTGTTTCTTGTGACAACTGAAAAGTCCTTCCATTGCCGTATCAACAGATTTGATAATTGTTGTTGACCTTAGAAATTGACATATTTTTTGAAGGTTGACTTTTCCATTACATTTGATTAATTAATGTTGGGCTATTATATTTCAATGTCTATATTTTTAGCGACAAGACCTTCACTTGGACACCCTTAATCTGTCTTTGACCTTAACATTTTACTTTTGAGTATCAAAAAATTAAACAGAAAGTCCAAGCTATTTCATATTTCCCTGGGACAACATCTTTCATTAGGTAACAAACATTTATATCTCTGGACTTTTTCCTTGAATTTGGATTCGGATTTGAGAATCTTAAGCCTTTGGCATAAGCTCTATGCATGTTTGGTCAACTTTGAGCTTGTCCAAAATAACTGGTAAACCGAACACCTATCTTTGTATGAATCTCTAAACTTGAAAGATCAAAAAGAATGCAAGGCCTTAAATAAATTTATTCAATGATATATACAAAATTTCATTACACCAGGTTATTTATAAATTTCATTTGATTATTATTAAAATAAATATATACAATAAAACAGAAAAATAAGATGATCATGAGCAAATTGAAATAAAATACATAAAATAAATTGACAGATGAAAAAGAATGTAAAATAACATTATTCAATAATTTATACAAAATTTCACAATATTTATAAATTTCAATATATACATTCCAAAACAGTAAAATAAGATGATGATGAGCAAATTGAAATAAAATACATAAAAATATATTAAAAAAATAATAAGAGCCCAGATAGAAAAGATTTTTAACAAACTACTAATAAAACACAAGAGGCCCATGGGCCTTATAGGTCACCTGAGCATTATGCAACTACTTGCCAGTGATCTAATTTGATTCATGTTTTAAGCCAGATGCTATGGTGTTCACAATTTTGAAAGAGGCACAATTGATCATCATACCAATACACTTAGCATTTGCTTAGTTTGTTTACTTAATACCCATAGGCAGGGTAAGGGAACAAAATATGCATTTCAAGTAATCAGTAATATTCAGCAATAATCAGTATTATTATACTTTTATGTTAAATACTAAAATCTGATTGGTTCAGACGCAGTTAACAATCCTTTCGATTACCCTAAGCCTTAGCAACACACCTGACAACAGGTAACACAACGGTAATGCTGCATGCGTGGAAATTATGCGCGTACGGTTCACCGTAGAATTCTTAAACATCAGTTGCGCGATTGAAAGAACCGGAATTAACTTGATATCAATAAAAGCTTGCGTCCGATATAACTTACTTGAAAACAACAAACGACAGACGATACATGCTTGCGAGTGTAGGAAACATGCTTGAAAGTCAGAAATAACGAAACTTTATATGATAAATGACTCTAATCCGAGTATCAAGCAAACAATAAGGAGATTACTTAACCGGTGAGCGTGAAAGCTTTCTATACTTGAACGTAAATATGATGATCGACGGTTTAT
>PRKT01000506.1:5000-57063 GCA_003671525.1 Saccostrea glomerata
ACACTACCCCATGATCCTTTCATGGGCACATATGTTTCAGCTTTTTTGGCCCAGTGGTTCCTGAGAAGAAGATTTTCAAAGATTTTTCCTTTATATTTCTATTTAAAACTCTGATTCCCGATAATGGCCCCGTCCTTGCCACGGGGGTTATGAATCCTAAAATTTAGAGTTAACACTACCCCAGAATGCTTCCACAAAAGCTTCACTTTTTCTGGCCCAGTGGTTCTTGAGAAGAAGATTTTCAAAGATTTTTCCTTCATATTTCTTTATAAAACTTTTGATTCCCCATTGTGGCCCCGCAGTTCCCCGGGGGTCATTATTTGAACAATTTAGAATCAACATTATACCAGGATGCTTCCAGATAAGTTTCAGCTTTTCTGGCCCAGTGGTTCTTGAGAAGAAGATTTTCAAAGATTTTTCCTATATATTTCTATGTAAAATTTTGATACCCCATTGCGGCCCCACCCTTCCCCTGGGGGTCATGATGTGAACAATTTAGAATCTACACTATACCAGGATGCTTCCACGTAAGTTTCAGCTTTTCTGGCCCAGTGGTTCTTGAGAAGAAGATTTTCTAAGATTTTTCCTATATATTTCTATATAAAACTTCGATTCCCCATTGTGGCCCCGCCCTTCCCCCGGGGGTCATGATTCCTACAATTTTAAATCTACACTATACAAGGTTGCTTCCAGATAAGTTTCAGCTTTTCTGGCCCAGTGGTTCTTGAGAAGAAGATTTTCAAAGATTTTTCCTATATATTTCTATATAAAACTTTGATTCCCAATTGTGGCCTCACCCTTCCCCCGGAGGTCATGATTTGAACAATTTAGAATCTACGCTACCCCAGGATGCTTCCACATAAGTTATAGCTTTTCTGGCCCAGTGGTTCTTGAGAAGAAGATTTTTTAATGACCCAACCCTATTTTTGTCTTTTCTTGATTATATCCCGTTGTGAGGGGATATGTCCCTCCATTTTAACAATTTAAATTCCCCTTCACCCAAGGATGCTTTGTACCAAGTTGGGTTAAAATTGGTCCAGTGGTTCTTGAGAAGTCGAAAATGTAAAAAGTTTACAGACGGACAGACAGACAGACAGACAGACAGATAGACAGACAGACAGACAGAGAGACAGACGGACAGACGGACGGACAACGGACAAAATGTGATCAGAAAAGCTCACTTGGCTCAGGTGAGCTAAAAACAGTAGTTGTGATCATACAAATATTTTTGGGGTTACATAATTCTCTTAATTTCAACTTTTTGAAAGTTAGAATAATCAAAATGAGAAATAATAGATTTTATTATATGATTGAATAATTTCCATCTCTCTGATTGGCTGATATCCAACTATGTTAGAAAAATACTACGTTGTATTGACCTGCACGTGACGTTCCAGGTCAATACAAGGATTTATTTCCTCTACATTGATCTAAAAAAAGATTGGGAAATTCCAAATTGGTACAAATTGTTTTGGAAAGCTATTTAAACGACTCTGATTTTTTTTTTGTGAAAAACAAAACAAAAGCAAATATATATTTTAGGGTGAAGATGGTAAGAGGGGATGCAGGGACCCCCTTCAAATACTTTTAGTGAACATGTTTTTTTTTATATTAACTTTTTGGCAGTCAGTTTTCTCTGATAATAAATACTCCTTCCTTTCAAAATCTATCCAATAAAAACACTGACATTATATTATTTTTTCATGGAAACTAAAATTGATTTTTAAAAAAAATTCAAATTGACTTGTAAGGTTTATTCACATTTTAAGTTTCTCTCTTGTACTTGGCTAGTACTTTATTAAATGCAAGTTAACAAGTAATGAGCTGCATCATTTAATCAGTGAATCATATAATAAAACAATTATTGCTGTTTTTTCGGTCAATACAATGATTTAGCCATCTTTGAAGTACAATATTCACCTCGCCCTTCGGGCTCAGTGAATATTGTTCTCCTCAGATGGCTAAATCATTGTATTGACCTCAAAAAGCAGCAATAATTGTATAATATTCAATTTACGGATCGGGGACATTTGAAATAGAAGTAGAAACAAACACATGTCGTATAAGACAATAGACAGTGTACATGTATGTAAGAAGTTCGTGCAAGATAATTTACTTGTTTTATTCTCAACTGAAATATGTTAAAGTGTTCTGTATTTTATTACTAAGTAAGAAATAAACATAATAAAACATAGCCTTTTCCACATCACATCCTGTATCATCCCAGGTTGATACAGGATGTGATATGGAAAAGGGTATGTATTATATTCTCTATGTAATTTATAAAGGATTATTTTCGAAAATAATATACTGTCTTATTATCAGGACAACAATGAATTATAATGATCCATTAATTAAGTATATTAATATCAATAACCTGAATATAATTGTGTCAATACTCATCATAATTCATAAACTATTTGTAATTATAAGTCTAACTAAAGTTATTTGTAAATGATGGTCCCAACAATCACATCATTGTATAACTGCAGTGTCTCTACATATTTATAGATTTATGATAATTTGTGATTCAAACTTAAAATATACCACAATGTTATACTTACATGTATCTGTCAGAGACTTACCTGGTACAGTGGTTCTTGAGAAGAAGATTTTGAATATGTTGATTTTGTTGTTCATGGTGACTGCCCCTACCCATAGTAAGTGTGTGTCATCATCATAACTCAGGCCACATGCTGAGCCTTTCACATGTTGGCGTGTCAGTACTTCTGACAGGTATTTACCGTTCCTGTCTAACATCTGTACTGACCGGGTGATAAAATCACACACCAGGATGTCTGACAGCGCGTCAGTACAGATTCCACGTGGTATTACTCCTGATCTTGATGAAGGACCTGTGTAGGAGAATCGGTAATTACCGTCACGATCTGTCACCACTACAGCATGACGCCACTCGTCAGACACAATAACATCTCCATTGCGGTTCTCTGTGATGTAGACAGGCCAGCTATACAGTCCCTGACCTGTGTTGTTGTTGTACTGTATGGTCTGGATGTTTTCTCCTGTGGAGTTATACCGCACTACCTTGCCTTCTGTCCATGTATCAGTATGAGACATCCCGACCAGCAGGTCTCCAGTGGAGCGGGAGCAGTAAACACACCGTAGTATCCATGGTGCTGTGTTGTACTTTATTATTGTAGATTTGACTTTGTTTTCTGTAGACCATTTATTGATATTATTCTCAATGTCTATATAAAATAAATCACAGTCACTGTTCACAGTGTGTCCTCCCCATTCACTACCTATATCTGTCACAAGATCTAATTTTTCTCCTCTTGTGTTTGTTAGTAGGAGATTTTTACCATCACTGATCCAGACCCGGTCTGACGTAACACGGGAAATGTGACGACCCTGCTCAATACCTGGCACTGTAAATGTTTTCTGGTACTCTAATCTATACATCATCTATTTCGTCTCATCCTTTTCTTGTGGTTTATCTTCATAACAGAGTCATGTTGATTTCTTTCTCTGTAAATCACAATCATATACTATAGATATCTACATCATTCAGTTACACTACTCTTCACGATATACATATAATTTTTCTGTTTTAAGATGTTTACAGTTTAAGATAACCTTTGCAAAAAAATGCTAAATTCTTTCAATGTCTCTGTGAAGAGCAGGGTCCAAGTATTCACTATGAAATCTAAAATAAAGTTTTCATATGCTCAAATATTGTTGAAAATTAATTGCTTTTTAAAATTCTATTAGGTTACACAAATACCACTAATACTGTATGAGTGGAAATTTTAGCAAGACGCAAATTCAGCTACTTCTTCCTAAAAACTGATATTTTATTTTAAGTGAAAGTAATTTTAGCGATTTTAAAATGCTATCTTAAGAAGCTTTTACAAATAATACGCATCTTTTAGTTAGCTATATTCAATTTTAGCGATGTCAGCTTCCTCGCTAATAATACCAAAATTAAATCCTCGCTAAAAGCTCTACTTATATGGTATGATTCATTAAAATTGAAATGAACATAATATATCTAGAAAGTAGTGTTGGCAATGAGTACCCGGTTAACCGTCAAACGATGAGAGTATCAGTTAGTAAAACTGCTACTCCTAATCATCTTTTGAGAGATGGTTGGTGGTGTCATGTAGATGTGCAGTAAAGTTTCGGAATTTTGATTTTGCCCAGGGGGATCAAAGGGGGGTCGAAAAATGACGTTTTTTTATATAAACCCTTACGGAATTGCAGCAGATACTGCAAATGCAGTATATGCTGCAATAGCGCTGCAATCATACTTAATGTCTACTGCAAAAATGAAGTATATTTGCAGTACTTATTAACATAATGTACTGTGCAGCTGTAAATATACTGAAAATGTGCTGCAAAAATTTTTCTCATTTCTTTTCAGTGACACAAAATTTCATATGCTGCTTTTGTACTGAAAATAAGCTGCATTTCTACTGCATTATCTTTATTATCGAGATACTGGTATTAAATAAATACTGCATTTCTGCTGCACTGTCATTGTCATTTACATGCCTGTCATAGATGTACTGCATTTGTACTGCAAAATCTTTATCAATTAGATACTGGTATTGATGGTACTGCATTTATACTGCATTATCTTAATCAATTAGATTCTGACGGTATACCATATTTTGCAATTACAGATGTATATTAATTGACCGTATTTACATTATCTTAATAACTGGAAAATGCAGAAATAATGAAAGCCAATTGCTTATTACATCTGTTTTAATAGTGATCTATTAATTAAACAAATAGGATATCTTAAAAAAAAATTGCATAAAATTTGAGACCAAATTAAATATCAGGTGTTCAAAAGGATTTGTGGGTCAGGGAAATTCAAAATACATTTGTAAAATACTATTTGTTCTGACATTGAAAATATCCTAATAGACATGATATTTCAACATTAATGTATTGTTTTCAATAAGACTTGGATAAAATTCTACACAGTTTTCTTTATCAATATCTATGTACATAAAAGGTTCCTCTATATATATATCCTCTACATGCAAGCATAATATTATTTACATGTACATTTGAAGTACATTTCTGAACATGGGCTCCAAGTCAGCATGGTCAGTTTGTGGTAAATACTAGTAAGTACATATGTATACAAAAAACACTTGGTCTGACATTGAAACATACCAATGGACAATTAAATACATTAATCTTTTTCAATAAGATTGATTAATCTTTTTCAATAAGATTTGGGAAAAATGCCACCTGCTTTTTTCTCTCATCAATATCTATGTACATGACAGGTTCCTCAAGATCGTCTACAAGCATTACATTTGTTAAACCAATGGAGACTTGACAAACATTTGTACAAGATGAAGATTTCTGTACATTAAGTATTCTAGTAACAGCAACATATTTGTATCCATTTTCAGTTGCACATTGTAAAAAATATCTAATCTGACAAATACCACTCTTGCTTTTACATGTATAAGAGTTTCTTTTTTTTACTGGCTTGTACTCCTCACTATAATACATAACCTTATTGTGTAAAACTCTGTAGAAGATATGATATTCAGCAACATTTCCGAACTTATTTTCCAGTAATTGTGTAACATGTTTATCAGGCAAAAAGGCCTTTAAAGATCCAACCACAAAAGTTTTAAGTCCAATACATATTCTAGTAGATGACTGTTGCAAAGTTGACTGCATCTTTTGATAAAAAGACTTCACAGGACCTATTTCTAACTTGTCAACAAGTTCCGGAATTTTATTTTGAATGCATACAGCAGTTACAATTTGGAGATCAATTTTTTGTGTTCCATGGAAAAGATTTCTAAGATCACCATTCAATCCTTCATAAAAAAAACAAGACTGGGACCAAAGTGGTCCCAAATCTTCGACTTTTGAACACAAGTGTAAAAGACAATGAACATTAAATGTGGCGTAACGCTCTGCATAAAGTTCTTCTATACCGATACAAAATCTTTTGAAACAACATCTAGCTAATTTCAGATCAGTCTGTGAAATTGAAGTCTTCAAAAGTAAGAAAGTGCCAAGAACTAAATTACAAAAATGGTCATAATATTTTGAAGGGAGTAAATCTTCCAAAAGGGGTACAGAATAATAAAGAAGAAATGTTCTAAATTCAGATGCTTTCCAGTCCCCATATTCATCAATTTTTTTTGGTAGCCGTGAAATCAAACAATGTGGTCTTAGTTTTTTGATTCTATCATTAAGTACATCAATATGGCTTCTAAGAGACCATTGCTCATTTTTGTGATCTAGATCAATCCAAAGCCCAAGGATCATCTTGACTACACCGAGCAAAACACAATGCATATAATCTATGCCAGTACCTTTGATTAAATCAAACTTTGGAAATGACATCAAAAAAGATATTCCTTTGACTCCCATTTCTGGCACAGGATCTCGTCTTCTTCCACTCAAATATTCTGTTTCTACTCGATGTGCTGTAGCTTCGGTTTCCTCCATCGTCCTTAACTTGTCATGGCCTTCATTGTAGGGGTAAATATGTGAGTTCCCTGTTGCCGATATTGCGAATGTTTCTCCCGGTGATACACAACAAGGACATCCATAATAACCATTGAACTGCACAAAGTCCATCATTAAACATCTCGCTGGCGCATCAGCTGTGCAGCTAAGGAGAATGCCTTTAACTGTCAACTGTTCTTCTTTAATACTCATGGGAATGCCTGAAAATATTTAAAGATATTCATATTAACTGGTATATGAAATTTTGAACAACATATTTATGACATGATATTGCAATGCATATTGGGGGGGGGGGAATTTTTTTTCTTAAAGTTTTTTTTATTTTTCGATATTTTTTGTTAAAAATAAGAAAACTGATAATGAACTTAGCATTCTTTGTTTGCTCCTATACATATTGATTAATTTGTTTGAACAGAAGATTCCTTTTTTTCCCCTCAAAGTCCAAGAGACATATTCATAACTCTGTTAAAAATCATTGGATCAGAACCAAGTTTAAATTTGACCTGAATGCATTGTCAACTTTTTATATATAGATTTTCATCCCTTCAGCGCAGAAACTAAAAATATCTTCGGGACAAAACAGGGTAACAGTTTACACTAAATGTGCAGGGGTATAAAATATATTATGCTCACCTGTAAAAAGCAAATTGAATTCTTTCAAAAAGGATCCAAAAAGAAGTTTCATATTTGGTTTCTGAGTTCCAAACCATAGTCCTAAGAAGATGCGGTTTTCTCTTGTGAATCTAGCAATAAATTTTAGATAAAATATAGTGTTAAATTGTAAACAGAATAATTATTTACAGTAAAACTAGGTTATAACAAAATCATAAGGACCAATGGTTTCACTTCACCATCTCCAAAAAATTTTGTTATATCCAAGATATCGCTATATCTGCGTTCATTATTAACAAGTTTTACTGTATGTTTACAAGTGAATTGAGTTTTACTGTATGTTTATCAATGAATGTTTAGTGTACAGTAATTTTTTAAGTCATAATTAGGCCAAAATCAAATTATTGTTTGTTTGGGATTGCCTCCCGCCTCATTGAAATGCCCCTCGATCCTGAAAAAGTTTTATTGACCAAAAGTAAGAAGATTTTTTTAATTTAATTTTTGTGCCTGTTATCACACGCACAAAACAAAACACTGAAATGCAGTATCAGATCTATGCACTATTAGTTGATGGTAGATATTTCTTTTTTAAGTCAGAATAAGTATTTACTGTTAACTGAGATTTTTACCAAAAATTTAAAATTTATCTTCAATTTTGAGGAAAAAAAAATTTCCTCCCTCCTATGTCTGAAACCATTCAGGCGGCAATTCCAAACAAACAATTTTTTAAGGGTGGCCTTAATCAAATTGTAACTGGTACCTTGCATCAGGTGGCAATTCATTGATTACTGCATACACAGGCCAAACACCAAATTTTGATGACTTGAACACTGCAACTCCATCAGTATTAATTTGAAAAGATAGGTGCAGTTGAAGATTCCTTTCTTCCTTGGTTGTTCCATGGAAAAAACCACTGCTATCAAAATGAGTTTTGTATACATTTCCATTGTAGACATCTTCTATAATGGATGTGTTTCCTCCTTCACTCCTTTCAAATTTCCTTGTTCTTATAATGTCAAGAACACCTGGTCCTAAAAAAAACATCATACAATATAAATGAAATCATCAATACATTTTGTTGGATATAAACATAATGAATTTTAACAGACGACCAAAATTTGTTATTAAATCATTGATAATCACTGCAATAAAATTTATGGTTGAACATTAGTTACATCTTAATTGCAAGCTAGAATGATAAAACAAGTCTAAAAAGAAAATGACTCACTTTTCAAAATTGTTTCCATTTGGTCCTTCAATGGTATGGTGATGAAATATTTTATACAGTTACTGGTCAAACAGTTCGGACAATTTTCGATTTTTGCATCCTTTTCTGAAACGTCAATGCTAAGGAAACACTTTTCACAGAAATAGTTATATATAAGAGGTGTCTTTAAATGCTTAAAAAAGTCCTGGTACATTGTAATGGTGGCCTGGCAAATATTATTTGCAGGACAATGCACTTCAATAAGATTCAATAAATCACAAAGGGCAACTCCTGATAAGTTGTGTCTTGTAGCAAATGTAACAATCAGCAGCATACTCATGCTAACAGTAAGCCTGCTTCCTTGAAATAAAAGTTCATTGTCAATATCACTCTGATTATCACTACTTTTTTGGTCTAACTTTTGTTTTTCTTCCTCCAGCATTTCTTCCACCATTATGTCAAATTCGTTTGGAATTTCACCATTGTCATCAATTAATTCCTCAATTGTTTCTGAAACTAAAGTAATTTGTAATTCATTATTGTAGTGAGATAAGGTGGATAAAATAAAATAGAAAAATTTAATGCTAATTACTAAATTTTAAATAAAATAATTCATCATCAAATTTATAACACTGTATTCATTTTTATATTTTTTTCTAAATAGTAATGTTACAACAATTGTAAAGTCAGCTGCACATAATTAAAACACAATAAACTTGCAATCATAGCTAGTTCCACTCATTAATCTCATAAACTGACATCTTTTTCATTATTTTTATTAACCAATTACCATATCAATAGAGTGACTCCCCTTTTTTAATATATGCATGTAATACATTCTTTTTCCAATATGAAAGAGTTATATCTTTGTGAAAAAGTCGAAAAATATACAAATCATGCAAAATTTCTGGGACAAACCATAAACATCTAAACAATATGTTGATTGAATGTCGATGAACAAATTCATACAAAAATGCAAATGAAATAGTTTCCTGCTGTGGACTTAATAAACATCAAGAGTAGGAAATACAACAATGTCAATATTTATATTTATTCTTGGTCATTGTATCTATTTATTTTATGGTACATCTTAATGAATATCCTCGGAGTTGTTACCCTAATGAGCTAAAGTCCATTTTTAAAATAAATTTGAGACACTGTTTCATTTCGCAAGTCATATCTTACTGACTTAGTTGTAAATATTTTTTTCTTTGATCGATTAAACTGAAAGTTTAAAAAACAATCATGCCTTTATTAATTGTTTACGTGTTGTTCAAAGTATTAATGTTTACCCGAAACCATTTTGAATCACAGGTCCTTGGGTCGTGACAATAGTAATACAGACCAAAAATTCCAAATTGTAATGAATGACATAGCACCAATACAATTGAGATAGGACGTAAGAAAAAATATCAAATATTTTCTCTTCAAACATATGCAGTAATAGCGGATTTATCATAAGTAAGGGGAAATTTTGTTTCTGTTTACACTTTTGTCTCTGTCGTCCATTTCATCTTCAGCAGTTGTAAAATATGACTAAAAATCGATCAAAATAATTTTTTTTCCTGACAATTTGGTGCAGCAAGGGTCAAAATCTTGCACGATATTCAAGAAAAATAAAAGGTGCATGACTCTAACCATAAGAATTTAGGGCCTCGGACGATACATGCCTCGGAAATGTATTTTTTATTAAGAGAGGGATGATAAATTCAGGGTTCTGACTCTCTTACACATTTCTTTAAGTTCTAGCTATTATTTAATTGGATTGACAAATACATTTAACATTTAAAATTGGAATGAGTTAGCTTTTGTGTTTTCCATGCTGTCTCAGTTAGATGACCAAACGCGCCTCTACTTATGAAGAGTTTGCTAATGGAAAGAAACGTATTGGTATAATTTATCAATAAAATTTATGCGGATTCGAAACTGTTTTTACTACCAAAAAAAACTATACATACCATCAATTTCCTCAACATTTGACTCATTATCTTTCTCTTGTTTTCTCCACTTCGATGTCCTCGATGTTCCCGCATAGGGCCCGCGTCTTTTTGACGCCATTTTTGTTATTGGTCAAATCGTGCAGAAGCTATTCGTTTCGTAACTTTTTCTTCCAAAGTTCGAATTCACGGATATTTCACATTTCTGTTATTTTTTTTTACTTGAATTGTTCTAAATAAATTATGAATTAGTCAATTTCATGTCGTTTAAATAAATTTAAAAAAAAATAGTGGATGATGAAAATCGTACGATGTACTTCCGGTACTTAAAGTTCCTTGTTCATGACGTCAGTTGAAAGCGCGGCAATATTTAGGTCCAGACAATGTCGAAACTGTTAGCCGTTGTCGAATGGCAGGAGGAAGGATTTCCCCTCGGTGTTAATTTAGGTCTAGACAATGTCGAAACTGTTAGCCCTTGTAGAATGGCAGGAGGAAGGATTTCCCCTCGGTGTTATAAATCTACGTTCCATAGACAACCCGCGTCTCCCATTCCAAGATTATACAGTTGGGTTAGACGTTGATGCAAAATGCCATGGATTTCCTGGGTCACATCCAGCCAAAATTTTAAAGATCGGCGGTAGGTTCACAAATTAAATTGTAAGCAATATAATCTGTAAAATCATTTGCTCATTTATAATTTATTGTAAATTTCAATATAAGATAAATATCTCGTTTTCTTGTTTGATACTATGTCTATCACATATAAATGATGATAGATTTTTTCCATTGAGGTAACTTAAGCAAGAGTTATTCCCCATGACCGCCATGTTGTAGGGCAACATTCACACTCCCAGATCCCTTCATTGTTCAACCAAGTTCAATTTGTTTTGCTGGTTAATGAGGAAAAGTTAACACATTTTTCTTATGAAAATATGTTTGTTAAAGCCTCAATTAATTCATAGTAATATGTTTAAAATTGGTTGATCAAAGAAGAAAATTCACTGCTTTGCCCTACAAGATGGTGGCTAAGGGGAATAACTTCGAGGTAAAATTAAAAATATGTCAAAGAAAAACCATCTTAATGAAGAATGTTGAAAACCTGAGTTATTTCCCTCATTTACTGTGTCAAAGTCAACTAATTATATGGCTTAAATTCACCAGAATCAGGTCCTCAATGGCAGTGGGAATTTTAAGTCTGTTTGACATGTAATACTCTTGCTAAAAATTTAATTAGTTTCAATTCAAAGAAATATGTCCAATATGAAGATAATTGAACTCTTTCTAAATGTTAATAAATATCAATATATTAAACTGTACATTTTATAATAGATGATAGAAAAGAACTACACAAGGAAATGGTTCTACTTAGGACTACACCTAGATTGTGTGCAACGGAAGAAGAAACTTGGTAATTATATGTATTGATTTATTTATGGATTATCACGATTTGAATGTGTACGTTCAATGTAAAAAAGGGGGAAAGCAAAAATTATTGTGTAAATGGGATTTGTATCTAATATATGTTGTGACTGCATGCAGAAATTTAAAATATTTTACTCTATAAAAATATATTTCTTTTTATACATTAACAGTTAAATCCCCCCCCCCCATTCTTTTAACTGATAAGTTGCTAAAATTTACATTTTTTCATGCTGGATATATAATTATATAAATGAATCATGTACAACCAGTTTACCACTGCTAAAAATACTATAGTCTCTCTGTTTACATACTAATATAGCACTTACAAACTAATCTTGTTCATTTTTTTTAATTTAACTTAAATTTTTGGCATGATAATTTTAGCTTTAAGCAATATTGTAAATTTTCTATTTTAATATTTTTCTCAAAACATTTTACAGCATGCCTCAGCAAAAATCAATCGAAAAGCAGCTTCAAGGGAAAGATGGGAATAAGACACAGAAAGTAGAAAAAGCAAAGAAGAAGACGGAAGAAGCCATTGACAAGAAAAAGGCACAGGAAGAAATAAGGAAAAAGAAATTCGAGGAGAAAAAAAAACTTAAATTTAATGCAAATGGGAAATCACATATTTTGCTTACATTAAAGCAGTAATTTCAGCATCTAGTGCATCTTCCTCATGATCAGAGACATCTGCTCTAAAAAGAAGAATGATTTACATTATATATACTATTACTATCTATAGACTGTATACATACTATTTTGAGTTGAGAATTAAGATATCTATGAGAACTATTACTCACAACTGTGTAAAGTCAATGTCCTCAAGAGGTAGTAACTCTTCCTCAGTCACAGTGTCTTTGTTCTCATTTTGAATTCTACAAGTATATAAAATATGAATGAACAACAGTCAATAATTGAATTATTACAAAATATTGACCAATCAATATTTTAAGAGAATATTTTGTGCATTGAAATGGCCGACTTACCGTAAACATTTAACGTTTTGCGGTGAATAATATTTGGCATATAATTCTTTTTGGCAGAAAGAAACTTCTGCCAATTCAAGTACAGCGCTAAACCTCTTGCACAAATAAGCATAAATAGAACATTTAGAAATGCGCTAAACCAAATCTACGCTAACTTGTAATTAAATTCAATTTCTGCCAAATATCCTGCATGCTCAATATATAGTGCATTTACAGTATTCTTTGCGACTGATACCAACTGATATTATTATGACCCCCCCGTGCGTACAGGTACAGAGAACGAATATGTAAATGGATTGAATAGTTGAATATGAGCCATAGTTGTGAAAATTAAAAAAATATTAGAATTATTAATTGTGAATTCATTAAAATTACGGTACATATATTTTTTCACAGATGTACATGTATGTCAGTTGCACGGGGTTACATGAGTCCCCCCTTCTCTCTCTCTCTGATATTGATTTTTATACACTTTGCAAAAAAGAATAGCTTTTAAAAATAAGTACATGTACTTACACTGAAAGGATTAAAAAAAAAAATAACACTTGAGAAAAAAATGTTATAAAATTGGAAGCGGGCACGTGGAATTTGCACACTTACAAGCCCGAAGGGCATGTAAATTCTAAGGCATAAGCCTCGGTTTAATAAAATTAAATAAGACCAATATCACTAAATGTACTTTAAAGTCTTTTATTTTCCATCTAAAGTCAAGTTCAAAATAAAATTTAACTGAAATCTTATTTTACCGTGATTTCCAAGGAACTCTTCTGCAAAGGAGACTCAAAAAGTGTACAGTCAGGTTGAAAACAAACTGCGAGACTATAAATTGACAGAATGGATTTCAGATCATTTCCTTGGCATGAAATGGCAAATAAGAATAATACTATAACTTGATAAAATTCTGAGCATGTAAATATTTATTCGGGCTTGTGTAATTGGTTATCACACCTGCCCAAAGGGCATGTGCTGAAAAAAAAAATTGACGAAGACTGGCTAGCTTTGCCTAGAAAACTGCTGCTTAAAGCCTTAACTATTGTGAAATTGCATTCACATTATGAATTACATGTAATACATAATAATATCAGTTGGTATCAGTCGCAAAGAATACTGTAAATGCACTATATATTGAGCATGCAGGATATTTGGCAGAAATTGAATTTAATTACAAGTTAGCGTAGATTTGGTTTAGCGCATTTCTAAATGTTCTATTTATGCTTATTTGTGCAAGAGGTTTAGCGCTGTACTTGAATTGGCAGAAGTTTCTTTCTGCCAAAAAGAATTATATGCCAAATATTATTCACCGCAAAACGTTAAATGTTTACGGTAAGTCGGCCATTTCAATGCACAAAATATTCTCTTAAAATATTGATTGGTCAATATTTTGTAATAATTCAATTATTGACTGTTGTTCATTCATATTTTATATACTTGTAGAATTCAAAATGAGAACAAAGACACTGTGACTGAGGAAGAGTTACTACCTCTTGAGGACATTGACTTTACACAGTTGTGAGTAATAGTTCTCATAGATATCTTAATTCTCAACTCAAAATAGTATGTATACAGTCTATAGATAGTAATAGTATATATAATGTAAATCATTCTTCTTTTTAGAGCAGATGTCTCTGATCATGAGGAAGATGCACTAGATGCTGAAATTACTGCTTTAATGTAAGCAAAATATGTGATTTCCCATTTGCATTAAATTTAAGTTTTATAAACAATCTGAGTTTGCATCAAAAGAGGGTTAATTGAGTTATTCAATGGTCTAAATAAGGGCTAGATAAATAAATTGTATGTTTCCAGTTCCCCGATAGACCATAAATTAAAAAAATCCGGCCATAAAAATTTTATCCACCGATATCTATCTAAAACTAAACAAATCATTAGTTTTGCTCTTGAGAAATCTTAATTCCAATCACTTCTGTTTTTGAGAAAATGCATATCCGATACAAAATTGAGCAACAAAATTTTTTTAAAATAATATAAAATTTTTCCCTACCTACCTACCCTATTTTTCTCAGGTTGGAATAGGAAACACACTATTTATTTATCTTGGCCCAATGAGTGCTAATTTATATTATGATGTATGTTATTATTCTAACAGATGATAAATATTTTCCCATTACATTAAATTTAGAGTAATAATTGAAATTTATCCTTAGTATCAATGGTTTCATTAAAATAGAAAAATTTTATGGGTCTGTAGCAAAGTATCATATTGTGTTTATAGGGACTTGCCAGTTCAACAAGTAAATGCTAAAGGGCACAATACTGTGGCTCAAAAAGCCCCGAGAAACCGATCACTGGAGGTGAAATATGATGAAGCAGTTAAAGAAAATGCCATTCTAAAATGCAGTAGGTTAAATTAATCATTTCAAAATTTTCTGTAAATTGTATGTCTAAGTTTAATTATTAGAGAGATTGAAATTTATAACGTGTACGAGTATGTGTAAGTGTGTTATAGCTACACGCACCTGTTTTTGTAATTTATTAGTCATGAAGATTTCAAAACGTTTAGGATATAAACATGCATGTACATGAATTTACTTAACTATCTTCAAATAAATGGTGAATTATCAATCTGCATGCAAATAAAGTTAAAAATTTAGAATATATTCAATTATCAATAAGATGATTTTTGTTATAAAAACTACTTGCCTGTAGACAACACTCTACAACTAGTACAAATTTAGAAAATGCACAAAAATCTTGTCAGCACAAAAACTGATAGCTTAATACACAAAGAATTTAGGTGATTTCCTTAGTACTTGTACCCATACACGTTGAAATCTCAACCTCTCATAATAATTCAAAATACAAGTTTTTGTATAGTGTTTGTAAGTTTTGAAAAATTAAAATTTGCAACTTCTTTTTAGAACTTTCTGAGGCTTACAAAGAGCTGGAGGATTTGAAAAGTCGGAATATGTCAAAAGAAGATAATGGTATATATGTCATTTTATCAGTGTGCACGAAAAACTTTTTTCAGCACTAGCCCAATCGGGCTAGTAATGAAGAACAATGACTAGCCCGAATCAGATTTTGCTAACCCACATACTTTACAACATGAATACATAACAGCAGCCATAACCGGAAGTAAATGCTGATGTGTATTTTATAAACCCAAACTGTACAGAGAAGACAGATTGCCGAAAGTTCTCGACACGCTTAAACAAAAGAAACCCACGCAGGCACGCACATGTAAAAAGAAAGGAAACAATAAGAATTTTTATACTTATTTTATTACTTTTAAAGATTTATCAACAAATAAATGTAAATGCATGTAACTTTTCACTAGACCTATCGGGCTAGTGCTGACCTACATTCTACTAGCCCGATCGAATTTTTACTAGTGTTCGGGCATCGGGCTAGTCCTTTTGGCGCACACTGTTTTATCATTAATTACAGTTAAATTAGTGTGACAATGCAAGTTTCAATAGTTATTAAGATAACAATTGTTCAGAATCTATGGAACTATATACCAGTAAGACTAGAGTAATCATAAAATAAATACATTAGTTTAATTAACTTTCAATGTGTCTTTATTTAAAACAGAAACATTTGCAATTATCATTGAAATCCTACATTTTTTTAAAAATTGAATTATTTTACAGAGGATTACACCATGCCAAAACCGGGTAAACTTTCAAGTGATGTGGCAGAAAGATACAAGGTAACTGCATTAAAAGTATTTTAACTCACAACTCACAAGTCACAACTCTCTGTTATGATCAAATAAAAAGTTTTGAGGGGGAAGTTTATAAGCCAATATTACTGACCTTGTTCAAAAAGCCAACATTGCTGACCTTGTTCAAAAAGCCATTTGGCTTTGTTAAAATGGTTTTAATGACCATCTTCTTCTATGAACTCAGGAGCTGAGTGGTAATAATTATGTATGGAATTGTGATCCACACATCCCGAGTTTGAATCTTGCTTGGGCTTTTGTTTATATTTACTAAATTGAACTTTTAGAATTTTTTTATCCACAAATTGCAAAAAGTTTTGCTTAATATTAAATATATGTACAGATTATTTATTATGATATCTTTCATAATCAGTTATCTTTTAATATAAGGGAATTTCTCCAGGTGTAGACAAGGGCCACAGTATACAAGTGAAATTGATGCAAAGCATCAAATCGGATGCAAACAAAATCTAGGATTTCAAAAAGTATTTTAAAAATTATAAAAGCATCGATCCATGACGATGCAAAAAACATGATCATATTTATATATTATAAAGCTGAAATAGTGATCATTTTTATTTCAGGCTGTCTTCAAAGCAAAATACATAAATGAATTTTTTAAAATTAAATCATGCAATAGAAATTTAGTGCATTTGCTCATCAAATGGATTCATCAGTTTCATACAGTTGATGATAAATGATAAGAATTTATTGACATCAAATTGAAAATGTATGCCGTTCAAGATGTACTACAGGCTGTCCCTTGATCTTTGTCACGTGATACTGCACATGGTTTCTGCAGAGTAGGATATGGTGCAAAATGTTGAAAAAAATTATCCTTGTGTCATTCGCAGCTGTATCTGCTATTTTTATTTAAAAAGTCTAATTTCTCATTGATCAATGTAGATTTTTTCTGACTACATCTGAAAAATACAGACTAATCAGTAATCTAGTATTATTTCAGATGGTTGAACTTACACCTGGTTCAGGGGTCTACCTGTATAAGCATGATTTGGAATATGTACAAAGAATCAGAGACCCATCAATGCAAGGAACAGCAGCTTATGGAAAGCGCATGGCAAAACTGCTGATGAATATTTTCTTTATAAAGAAAGATTTCCCTGACAGTAAACTCTCGCCAAACGCTAAAGGCCATCATCTGCTTGATGAAACCATTACAAGTGCGATTATCAGTAAGTTTTTTAGCTCACCTGAGCCGAAGACTTTTCTGAGTTTTCTGATCACATTTTGTCCAGCGTCTGTCTGTCTGTCGGTTTGTACACTTTTCACATTTTTGACTTCTTCTCAGGAACACTGGACCAATTTCAAACAAACTTGCCACAAAAAATCCTAGGGTAAAGGGGATAGAAGTTTGTTCAAATGAAGGGCCACAACCCATTCCAAGGAGAGATAATTAAAAATTGCTGAAAAATTAATGGCATCTTTCCAAAATCTTCTTCTTAAGAACCACTGGGCCAGGAAAGATGAAACTTAAGTGGAAATATCTTTAGGCAGTGTATATTTAAATTCGTTCAAATCATGACCCTTGGAGGTAGGGCAGGGCAACAGTGGAAGATCAAAGTTTTACATAGTAATATATGGGAAAAATCTTCTTGAGAATAGCAAAGCAAAGCCATGATTGGTCATTTACAAGGAAACATCCACAGGTAGTGTAGATTCAAGATTGTTCCAATCATAACCCCCGGGGGTAGGGCGGATGGACGATCAAAGTTTCACGTAGGAATGTATATAAGGAAAAATCTTTTAAAAATCTTCTTCTTGAGAACAGCAAAGCCATGATTGGACAGACTTATATGGAAGTATCCTCAGGTAGAGAATATTCAAATTTGTTCAAATCATGACCTCCAGTGGTTGGATGGGACTACAATGGATAATCAGTTTACATAGTAGTATAAAAGATAAATCTTCTCAAGAATTAACAGCAAAGTCATATGATTGGTCTTGTTTATATGGAAGCATACTCATGTAGTGTAGATACAGATTTGTTTTAAGAAACACCTTATACCTAACATTTTTTACATTATTTTCTTTTAATTTAAATATCTATTATTTTCATTAATTTGTTTTCAGATTTTTCTGTGCAGAAGTCAAGTGCAACAAAAGGGGCCATTCGTCAAGCAATGTCATCAAAATTAACATCGGCGAGAGCAAAGAGCAAGAAAGTTGAATCAAAGAAAGTTGAATCAAAGAAAGTTGAATCTAGGAAAGTTGAATCAAATGTAGAAAATAATGTAGAGTCGACTTAATTAAATTAAATATATACTCATCTGAACTTATGACAAAATTAGTTGTTATTATTATTATTAGTTTAATTCTACAAAGGCTGCCAACCATGTTCATCGTATACGTCAGTTTGCTGTCCTAAAGTACTCGAAATATTTAAAACATGCTGCATCACTACTGCCGACCAAAGCTTCCATATTTGGGTATATCGTACTGCTGTGCAGTACTAATTTAAATATTTGAAACAGGCTGCAACTCTACTGCTAGCCAAAGCTTCCATATTTGGGTATACTGTACTGCTGTGCAGTAGAAATTTGAAACACACTGCAACAGATCTACTGCTTAGCAGCATTAGTACTGCAGGCCAGTAGAATTCCACTGCAGCATATACTACTGCAGGGCAGCATATACTGCCTGGCAGTCTTCTTTGCAGTACAATTGCAGTCTTAATTTGCATATTTGAAACATACTGCAAGTTTGCTGCTTCATTGTATTTTTCCATTTAAAAGCCCTGCAGTACATTTGCAGCACTACTGTAGCACTACTGATAGTCTACTGGGATTTTATACTGATAATGTGCTGCATATATACTGCAATTATGCTGCAAATCTGTAAGGGTAAAAGCCCCATCTTCCCTGGACTCCTTCTATATTTTACTCAGCAGCCTAATCATCTTTTGAGAGATGGTTGGGGTTGTCATGTAGATGTGCAGTAAGGTTTCGGAATTTTGATTTTGCCCCGGGGATCAAATGGAGGTCGAAAAATGATGTTTTTTGTGCAAAAAGTCCCATCTTCCCTGAACTCCTTCTACATTTTATTCAGAAGCCAATTAACCATTTGGGGGATGGTTGGTGGTGTCATGTAGATGTGCAGTAAGGTTTCGGAATTTTGATTTTGCCCTGGGGGGTCAAATGGGGGTCGAAAAATGACATTTTTTATACAAAAAGCCCCATCTTCCCTGAACTTCTCTTACATTTGACTTAGCAGCCTAATCATCTTTTTTGGGATGATTAGTGGTGTCATGTAGATGTGCAGTTAGGTTTCAGAATTTTGATTTTGCCCCGGGGGGTCAAAAGGGGGTCAAAACATAGGTAATCAAAGATTACGAAGCTCACCTCGACGAATGTTATCAGTTTACGTGATGCAAATCTCACATCATATTTTCTTATATTTAGTATTCATCCCAACAACAATATTCTTGCAAGTTGTGTTTAACCCCTTACATGGCATATACACATTTCTAAGCCTGTAGCGTGAAAAATATGTATATATGTATAGTGTAAACAAATTGTAATATTATGGACTTAGTACTTGACTGTGATATGTATGGGGGTGGATTTCAGCTTAGTGTTATTGTTATATTATAGTGGTCAGTTACCATATAATATGTATGGGGGGTGGACTTTAGAATATATTGCATAATACTCACAGGCTTGTGTAGTACATCGTCTTGGTGATGTAAAGTAGCATCCAGTTGTTAATTATTAGAAATTGTTTATTGTTCATGTTATTTTGTCATTTTATCGTTTACTTGAATTATTGATGCAATACACATTGCACTTCGACTTTGTTATGTAAACAAATGCTGTTTTTGTGTTACTAGACGATCTAGTGAGATATTGTTGAACAGACAGTAAGGGACAGTGATACTAAGATGTTATATGTCAGATTTTCATCATTATATACCATATTATAACTGTAATTTACTTACTTTTCACAGTGCTATCATGTGTATTGTATATTGAGCACCTGCCATCTTTCTTACGTAGGAAATAGTCATGTGACATAAGCATTGTTGTTTCACAATTGATACGATCAAGATTATACTGTCCGTGTTCTCAAATATTTATAATTGATAGTTTAATGTTATTTTATTGCAGTATTGTTATTTAATTATGTTTTATTTGACGAAATGTTTTGGAACTTGAATGTGTAGCGTATTACTTATGTGTGTACATTATTGTCCGGTATTACTACGCCGTGGATTGTGCGTGTCCGTTCTATTACAGATTGTTTGTTGAACTTGTTTTATTATGTATATCAAATAGAATTTATAGCTCCTAAGTTACAAGTAGAGAGGACATTTTCAGCGACTTTATTTTCTTTGTTTTACACGTTATGCATGTGAAGTAGTTCTGTGAGGCTCCAGAAAGGACAATTATTCATTGGTTGTTTTGATCACGTGACTTATTATGGAAGGTTATATATATGAGCGCCGAGCGTCAGTTTCATCATCAAAATACGTCATCAACATCATTGACTGTTTAGCTGTAATTATCACTAGCGACTTAGGTATGATAAAAATAATGTAAATTCTAATACAAATTAAGTAGCCTATAATTTCTCCACCGCACGGACACCGCAATCCACTGTATTCTATTTATGCAAAGATGTTTAATTTATTTTAACTTATTATACCTACAAATGGGCGTTGTCTGCACTACGGTTAGGACTTATACTCATAGATGTACCGACTGTTTTTGTTATGTTTCATCGAGATCTTCAATAAATGAAATATTTGAAACGAGAAATGGAACTTGGTTATATTTACAAGGATGGAAGTAAATTATCAAGGGTGTTTAAAAATAAGCGACGGGCCGAGGATGCCCCCCCCCCTTTTTTTTTATCTATGTATGTATATATGGACGGATGTCATGAGTAGTCCTGATAAAAATAATTAACTTAATTTACACGGGATGGGAACATTGTGAGCTGATTGGCATTTGACAGGGTGCCGAGGAAGCTTACAATTTTTGGTGTCAGAAGTGGGATGTCCTGTCATCTATGAGGACATCTAGGATACGAACCCGAACTTAAAAACCTGTCTAGTAGAGTGGATTGCGGACTGCCGTGTGGTGGAGAATAAATTATTATTTGTAAATAGCAATGTAAATATGTTCTTGTTATTATTTACTTAGTCAAAAATGGCCAATGCTACTTCACCTGACCCTGAAGTAATTATAAATAACCACAGGGAAAATGCTCAGTTAGGCCAAGGGGATGAAATAGATGTCCGTGGGAGGGACACTGATGAGGAATATTTAATGGCAGATGAAAATCCTTTGGGAAGACATGACAATGACGATGACTATGAAATAAGACGTAATTTCCGTCGGCGATCTGATCATCAGGTAGCTGACGACTCACGTAGAGATTGTACTCGCATTTCTACGCCTATGATCAAACCCGAACCCTACGATGGAAAAGAAAGTTGGGAGGAATACTTTTCTCACTTTCAAGACTGCGCTGAACTAAGTCACTGGGACGACAGGACAAGACTTCTTTTCCTGGCCGCTAGCTTGCGCGGACAGGCCAGGACTTTCTACATGAGCCTTACACTTGAGGAAAGACGCACGTTTCAAATTCTTGTTCAGCGAATGGACCAGAGATTTGGTAGTTCAAAACTCAAAAATAGGTGGCTTTCAAAACTAGAAATGCGTAGGCGTATGCCTGGAGAAAGTATTGCCGAGGTTGGAGATGATATACGACAATTATCACAAAAAGCTTACAGTAACTTGGGTATTGCTGCTCAGGAATCGCTAGCACTGAACCATCTGTTCAAAATTATTCCCGTTGAAATGAAATGCCGTTGTATCGACAAGGAGTGTAGCACTGTGGCAGAGGCAGTAGACGTCATTGAGAGATACGAGTCAATAATGGGGGATGGGGATAAAAAGAGAACAAATGTTAGGTATGTGGATCAAGAAAGAGAAGTCAAACGGCCAACTGAACAGGAAAAATCTAACAACTTGGAACACACCATCGGGTCATTAATCAATAGATTAGAAAAACTGGAAGGTGCACAGAGAATGGAACCCCGGAAGGGCAATAACTCTCGGCTTTGCTTCATTTGCGGTTCACCAGACCATTTCAGGAAGGACTGCCCAGACCGATGGGTAAGAGGACAACAAATGACCATGACCTCTAACCCATATAAAAGACATGGGGATGGAAATATTAGAGATAACAAAAGAAATCAGGGACAGCGACCCCAGGGAAACGGGAGAGTGCCGTCTCAGTAGGCCAGGAGTCGGCACAAGCAGAACGGCCTGTTGGAAACGAACATACTAGGACTGGCCACACAGGGGAGCCATGAAGTTCACAATTTTGGTAGAGGACTCAATGCTGATAACAATCATGACATCAGTTTGACTGCTTGATGTCCAGGAGTAAAAAATATTTTTTTATAAGATTGCACTAATTTTAGTGGTTTAGGCCTACCTAAGCCCCAGGCGGGGCAGGGACCATGAAATTCACAATTTTTGTTCCCTTCACCAATAGATGCTATATGCCAAAATTGGTTGAAATTAGTTCAATGGTTCCAGTCAAGAAGCTGAAAATGTCAACGCAAGACGAACGACGGCGGACAAAAACGGATAGCAATATGTGAACTGAGTGACCTAAAAATTTCCCAGTACCAGCTGTTCAAAAACAAACAGGTAACCACTTAGACACTGATGCAATAATGATATATCTATGTTAACCCAAACTGAACATCGATATAAAGGAGGAGGACATTTACCGATCCCATCCTATCGTAAACCTCATAGCAACGAAAATATTCAAATTATTTGTAAATTGAAAAACTGAAAGGTGATTAAACAATGTTTATCCTGAGAAACGAAAACTCAAGGGAACGTCCCTATTTGTACCCAAGACCTAACAAGGCACTGTCAAAGTATTGTACACGAGTTGTCAAAAGCGAAACAAGCAGAAGATAAAAACTCAAACTGGACCATCGACAGACGCATTTTTGTTAAGAATTAGAGGATGGGCCCATTGTTTACCTTTTTGAAAGATCCAGATTTGTTTATCTGGTATTAAGGTCAGACGAAACCTTCCTCAAAACTATAATTTTTCCTAAGAATTTGTCATTGAAGTAAAGTACAAATTTTTTTTTTTTAAATTTAGGGTACCTTACCAGGCATTTGGACGAGATACCAAAGTGTCATATTTCTTATAACCATTATGGCTAATCTCTCGAATGGCCCTATCACAATTTTTATTGTACTTATATCTAAAAACATTTTGAAAACAATATAGAAATGAAAAGAGAATGACAAATATGAATAATATTTATACAATACCAAGAGAAACAGGACATATCTTTGAGGAACGAGTACACTGAAAAAATGATGTAAAGATTTTGAACACAATATACATGTTTAGGATTAACATGTTCAAGAAAACGTTTATATGCTAAATGCGAAAGGGACAAAACGCGTTTAAACTTTACATGTTTAGGATCTAAACATGTTGATGTAGATAAGCCTTTGGGGTTACTAAATAACTAACGTTTCTGTGCTAAACATGTTTAAGTATTCGCGCCACTTTCTGAGGACAAAGGAATTGGTCAGTATTCAAGCACACAGCCATGTTGGAAACATGATTGAGGGGTCTTACTTTGGTAATGTTTATTTTCTTCTTTTTAAATGTTAATCCTGTTTTGTGTCCTAAAATGAAGATGGTGAAAAGTTTATTTGTTTCAGGACAATTAAGCAATTTTATTTTTAAAAAAGACAGATTTTGAATATAAGGAGATGATGTGAGAAAGATAAACAAGTTGACTTTCAGCAATTTTAATTATTTTCTTATTTCTATATACCCACTTCATTCTTGAAGTGGGTATAGTGGCATTATTTCTATGCATGTCAGATTTCACCGAATGAATGAACGATTGTAGATCAAAGCGATAACGGGTGTTTTACAGCTAGGTGTAGATGAAGACATGCTTAATACCATTTGCATGTTTTATTTAAAATTGATAAGTTTTTGATAAAAATGTGTACCTTGAAATAAGAAATAATATACATCCGAGTAACCAAGTACTGTTTTTAGTATTCGATACTTGGACGTTGGATCGAGTACCCTGTAAAGTTGACTTCCCTATAGAAAATATATTAAAATATATCATAAATATATCATATCCCGAAGCGAACTCAATACTCGGATGAATGCGAGTAAGGAAAAGTTTGACAGAGCTGTTTCAATTTTGTACTTCAATCAGGACCAAACAAAGACAGGGGGCTGATGTAAAATACAAACCCAGTACCGGTT
Organism: Saccostrea glomerata; assembly: GCA_003671525.1. Taxonomy (NCBI): domain Eukaryota; kingdom Metazoa; phylum Mollusca; class Bivalvia; order Ostreida; family Ostreidae; genus Saccostrea; species Saccostrea glomerata. The sequence goes on from PRKT01000506.1 coordinate 29,628, forward strand.
CCTCAAATAAAGGAGGCAAAGGCAAAGGACATAAAGGCCGAAAATTTTCGCCTTACCAAGTGACTATAGTGTCTACACACATTTTATTAAACTTTGAGTGTATCACTCGTGCGGGATTGAACTGTTGATCCTAAAGTGACTCTATTGTCCGATAATTATAATTTGAGTGTACATGTATCACTCTTAACGCAAACGAACTAATCCCAATGGAAATAAACAAATAATTCATTTCCTCAAAGTGTCATTCACTTATGATAATATTTTGTGACAAAATATATTGTGTGGATTATCATTGAATAAAATATTCATTTCCTTTGGATTTTTACAATCTTATTGATATGCCTTTTGGTTATGCAATTGTGTCTCCAACCTTCATATTGCTTAATTCAACTTAAATACATCTGGATTATTCTATTAATGCAAAAAAGATTTGTACGCATGCGCTGTCGTTGGTTTTACCACGTGCGAAGGTATGCTCACATTTCCAAATACACAGCCTATAGAATGGCACGTCGTTTCGATCGAAAAATAAAAAAGAAGAAAACGATTTATAAGGGCAATAAATCACAAAGCCCGCAGAAAAAGGAAATTTTCCTCAAATGTTCTTAATGCAAGAGAACATGTATTCAATCTGACTAAAAGCAAGTTAACAGATAATGAATACTTATTGTTAGCAAAAGAGATGAAATTCATCCCTACACCTTCGACAAAAGTCGCTAAAAACGACTTACTGAAAGATTTGATGCCACAGAGGTGACACCGGATGTCTCTGGACAGGATATGACGGCTCAATCACAGATTGACGCTTTGCTGGTAATAACGGATTTGGAAAATGCATATAAACAAGTTCCGATTCATTGGGATGATTTCGATCTTTTAGGGTTCTGTATAGATGGGAAATTTTTCTATTACAAGACCCTCCCATTCGGTTTAAGTTACGACTGCAACCTATTCGAGAAATTCAGCACATCCCTCCAGTGGATTCTTCAAAACAAGTTCTCAGTTAAACATTGTGTGCATATTCTAGACGATTTTCTGTTCATTGGCAAACCAAATACTTCAGAATGTCATGACGCATTAGCCTCTTTTCAGAATCTAGCTCAAGACATCAATTTGCCAATAAAATCAGAAAAAAACTGTCTTACCTACTACAAAAATTACGTTCATGGGCTTAGAATTAGATTCCCTGAGTTTTGAAGTCCGTCTCCTGAAGATAAATTGATTCATTTGAGACAAACATTAGCCAAATTTAAGAATAAGCGCACAGCTACCTTTCGAGACTTACAATCTCTCATTTGACTTTTAAATTTTGCCTGTATCGTTGTACCTCCGGGTCGCCCCTTTCAAGAAGAATACTTGATTTAACAAGGGGTATTCAAAAACCTCACCACCAGCGTAACCTCGATAAAAAATGCTCGGGCTGACTCAGAAGCATGATCAATCTTTGTGGAGCATTTTAATGGCTGGGCCTTTTTTCCCTCGGGGATTACCTGTACCTCAGAAACTTTACACTTTTTTTACAGATGCCAGTAACTTAGGATAAGGCTTTGTTTTTGGTACTAAATGGTTTTTTGGCCCATTTGACACTTCATGGCAGGAACTTCACATATCAGTTCGGGAATTTTTCCCTATTATTCTTGCCATTGAAACCAGGGGAGCATCTTTGTCCAATACGACAATTGTGCTCCATTCAGACAATATCGCTGTTGTCCATGTTATTAACAAGCTAACCCCCAAATCTCATGAAACTCATGAGACGCCTTATGGTTACAGCTCTAACCTATAACATACATTTTCATGCAGAACACATCCCTGGACTGTTTAATACTGCTGCTGATCTTTTATCTCGATTATAGATACAATAATTCAAAGCCAATTATCCAGCGATGGACGAGAAAAGTACTTCAGTTCCAGAATCATCTCTTCATCTCTGAAAAGTACAGCGGATTTCCTTATCAGCAATTCCTTGTCCCAAGATTCGCTAAATCCATACAGGAACATATTTTCCCGATACAGAGATTTCATTAAAATGCATATTCATCCAAACCAGGATCCACTTCCACCATCACTGGACCATTTACTATTATATATCGCATATTGCTACCGCCAAAACCTCGCAGCCAGTACCACCAAAACCCACATTTCTGCGTTGAGTTTTACGTTTAAAATTGGTAACTATCAGGATTTAACTCAATTTCATGTCAAGAAACAACTACTAGGCTTCAGTAAACTCAACCCTTCCATCGACACAAGGCTGCCAATTACACGTACAATTTTGACAAAATTAAATTCTACCTCTCATAACCAACTCTGCCTTTATCAGAATAATGCTGCATGCAATGTTTCTTTTGGCATTTTACGCATTCCTTCGAATTGGCGAATTGACAAAGACTGGCAATGTGAAACAACACTATATTCTTACAAGACATGTGAAATTTTTTACAAATGATCAGTCTGAAAATTGCATTGAACTGACAATACCACACTGCAAACATTCAAATAAATCAACTTTTTTTTTTACAATTTCCACAAAACATCAATAAAAATTTGTTAAGCCCTTATCAAGCCTGCAAAAATTTCTTATCTGTGCGTTCTCACCATTCCTAAACGAAACTTTATTTTCATTCATGGATGCCACACCAGTGTCTCAGAAATTTTATACAGACCACATGCAATTAGCTTTGTCCGCTTCTGGAATCCCAAAAAAACCTATACCAGGCTCACAGCTTCCGCACTGGGGCAGCTACAACAGCAGCAGAGTCTGGTTGGTCGGATATTCAAATCCAATATATGGGACGCTGGAAATCTACAGCATTCAGGAAATACATTCGAATTCCGGTTCTTAAACCATAATGCTGAGTTCGAGGGCAACATGCGTTTTGTCATACCCAAGAATCAAACTGTCTGCCTGAGGCCGTGGGCATAGAGGTTGGATTGAGGATTTGCCGAAGAACTCTGTCAATAAATGTTTTGTTATACCTTTTATTTTACTTTATTGACATACATGTTTTTGTACTGTATTCCGTGATGTAACATCAGGTCTGTCACTGATTAACACCAATGAATGAAAATTAAATTAACCTCCACCCATTCTGTGACGTAAGCGGTAGAACATCTCTTATTTGCCAGTAAGATTTAGCTTTCTAATGATTATACGTATATAATAAGAGAACAACTGCATTTTTATCACTAAAACATAGATAAAGAACGTTTATTGTCATTTTATACCACAGCATTTATGGCAACTCGAAATCGCCTGTGCTAGAAATCTTTTTCTTTTATAGTGATTAAAGGGCGTAAAACTTAGACAGATCATAAGGTTGATTGATTGATTGTTAAATTTCTCTCAAGAATTTTTAACCCATTAAAACGCCACCACCACCAGCCCGTGAGGAGATGTGCAAATTTTGTCCTCTACTCAGCACTCAAGGCCATCGAGCAGGGAGGGGTCTGTTTCGTGCCAGCACCTACTGCAACACAGGACCTCGGTTTACAGAGACCTGTCTCCAAGTCGCATAAGCGGGATTCGACATAAAGGGGTTCGACGTAAGGAGCAAGTCCTTACTGCGCAACTCTAAGAGCAGACATTCTGACCACTGCGCCACGCGGGCGACCAGATCAAAACTATTGATTGTCAATGATTGTTGTTTTTTTAAGCCGAGTCGGCATTCTTTCAGTCATATTTCAGCAGATCATAATGAAATCTTACTGCTTTATTTCATTCGAACCTATTTCCGTATTTGAGAAAAACAAAGTGTGCCGTGAATGTTCATTAGGATAAGTACCAGGAAAACAAAAGGTGTAACAAAGTTTGAATGTACCCAGTGTAATGTACCAGTCCACTTAGAATGCCAATCAAAGCACATTATGCGAATAATGCAACAGTTAATATGAAATCTGAAACTTTATGGTGTAACGATGTATTTGGTTGGCTTATTATATACTCAGAAGCATAGAAGATTTTCAAAGAATTAATGCGTTATCACTTAATAGCCCCCCCCACCTCCAAACACCAGAACCCGGTGCCATCAATTTCAAAATTTAATACCTTGTACTTAGTCGGTAAATTTAATACACAAAAGCTATGATTGATATGCCTTTTGGTTATGCAATTGTGTCTCCAACCTTCATATTGCTTAATTCAACTTACATACATCTGGATTATTCTATTAATGCAAAAAACTTTTGTACGTATGCGCTGTCGTTGGTTTTACCACGTGCGAAGGTATGCTCACATTTCCAAATACACAGCCTATAGAATGGCACGTCGTTTCGATCGAAAAATAACGATGTAGAAAACGATTTATAAGGGCAATAAATCACAAAGCCCGCAGAAATAGAAAGTTTTCCTCAAATGTTCTTAATGCAAGAGAACATGTATTCAATCTAACTAAAAGCAAGTTAACAGATAATGAATACTTATTGTTAGCAAAAGAGATGAAATTCATCCCTACACCTTCGACAAAAGTCGCTAAAAACGACTTACTGAAAGATTTGATGCCACAGAGGTGACACCGGATGTCCCTGGACAGGATATGACGGCTCAATCACAGATTGACGCTTTGCTGGTAATAACGGATTTGGAAAATGCATATAAACAAGTTCCGATTCATTGGGATGATTTCGATCTTTTAGGGTTCTGTATAGATGGGAAATTTTTCTATTACAAGACCCTCCCATTCGGTTTAAGTTACGCCTGCAACCTATTCGAGAAATTCAGCACATCCCTCCAGTGGATTCTTCAAAACAAGTTCTCAGTTAAACATTGTGTGCATACTCTAGACGATTTTCTGTTCATTGGCAAACCAAATACTTCAGAATGTCATGACGCATTAGCCTCTTTTCAGAATCTAGCTCAAGACATCAATTTGCCAATAAAATCAGAAAAAAAACTGTCTTACCTACTACAAAAATTACGTTCATGGGCTTAGAATTAGATTCCCTGAGTTTTGAAGTCCGTCTCCTGAAGATAAATTGATTCATTTGAGACAAACATTGGCCAAATTTAAGAATAAGCGCACAGCTACCTTTCGTGACTTACAATCTCTCATTTGACTTTTAAATTTTGCCTGTAGCGTTGTACCTCCGGGTCGCCCCTTTTAAGAATAATACTTGATTTAACAAGGGGTATTCAAAAACCTCACCACCAGCGTAACCTCGATAAAAATGCTCGGGCTGACTTAGAAGCATGGTCAATCTTTGTGGAGCATTTTAATGGCCGGCCCTTTTTCCCTCGGGGATTACCTGTACCTCAGAAACTTTACACTTTTTTACAGATGCCAGTAACTTAGGATATGGCTTTGTTTTTGGTACTAAATGATTTTTGGCCCATTTGACACTTCATGGCAGGAACTTCACATATCAGTTCGGGAATTTTTCCCTATTATTCTTGCCATTGAAACCTGGGGAGCATCTTTGTCCAATACGACAATTGTGCTCCATTCAGACAATATCGCTGTTGTCCATGTTATTAACACGGAGATCATTTTCTGGGCCATTCTGGAAGTGATGAAAAATTATTTCCAAACGTGAGGTTGTTAAGATTACAAGTTATAATGTATTATATGGGCGATTCTGTGTTATATTAGACGAAATATATGTAAATGAGAAACAAGATTAAACATGTCATAAGTGAAGGAAGGCAAACAATGAGTATATTTATAATCAATCTGGAAATGAAAGAAATAAACGTGTATTTTTTCAAAAAAAGGGGGGGGGGCTTAAACAGAGCAAATATTACGCAATGTTTTTAAATTTGGTTAAAACATAAACGGAATGAAAAGATGGAAAACGTTTTATTTAAACACATGTCATTGGGTATTACAGAAAAGTATTGAATAAACGACAAAGAATCAGAATACCGATCTAAGTTATCATCTTTTAAAATGAAGTCAATCATTAATATTATATTGTAAAAAAAAAAAACGATACAAAAATAGTAAATATGTCATATAAGGTAATTTAATTATTAAAATAAATGAAGAAGGGCTGCAGGATTGTTAATTATAACCACGGATATTGATGGCATCCTTAAGTTCTCAGGAAGACGACGAATCGGCCGAATATCCCGATGAACAGAGGAAAGTAAGGAATATCCTCGTTTCGCACTGTTCTGTATATAAACTGCTTCTGATGGACTACGAATTTCATTGTCAGTTCCATTAACAAACATGTTGATGCAACGGTGGACAAGTCGTAAAGATTTTCGTCGTACTATCAAACGTCCCGCAGAGGTAGTGATAAAGGGAACGAGCCATGTATCTAATGATCCATTAATATATGTAATTTCCCTTAGAACTGCTTGTTTTGAATTTTTAACATCTTTATTCCAGTAAATCCGGTAAATCTGGTACCGTATTTCATACGGCAGAGCGGCTGCTAAGAGAAATACTTCTATAAAACTACAAGAGATTTTAAAAAAAAAGTTTGTCAGTCATTGCCTATTTCATTTTAAAGAAATCATTTTTTTTTTAAGAAAAAAGTTTTTTAAAAAATTCTTGCATTGCTGAATCCATTTCTGACAACTATAAAAAAAAAATGAAGGAGAAATGTAGGTTGACAAAGTTTTACGAAGTCAAATAAATGATATTTAAAAAAACAGTGGAGAAACGAGAAAGTTAAGGGAGTCTGAAAGTCTATACAGAATGTTTAGTGCACGACATTTTCCCTATATTCAAATTCACTGATTTTGTCAAGAAGAAAGCGGGACAATCTGATAAACAAAATAGAGTAATCTCTATTTATTTATACTGGAAATCACCGGCAGATTGACATTATCAAATCAATATATATATAATACAGTAGTTTTAATATGATGATAAAAAGTAGGCTTTTGTTTCACTCTGAGGGTGGCCAAGTAAATGTCAGTTCAACTCCAGGGTAATATTCAGTCCACAGTAGCTAAATGCTCAAATATATGCCATGCCACTGACGGAATACAAACACTTTCTATAATAGTTTATGTTTTCTCACACAAGGAAACAAAAAACAAACTAATGCAAGTCAGAAGGCATTATTTATATCAAGATATATGGAAACAACACGTTATGGGAATGTGCATGAACAAAGTTCAAAACGCGTTATGGGGATGTACATTAACAAAAGTATAGTTTCATTAAAGCGTTAAAGCAATATGAACAAACAATACCATTATAGTTCAATCATATAAACTTCAGAACAATGAGGTAAATAAGTTAGCATCAATATATAAACGATGCTTTTAAAACAAAGTCATCTTTCTCCTATATAGGGTTGTCCGTAAAGTGCATAGACAAGTTATTAAACAAAGATGTGTCATTAATTTTACTTAAAAAAGCAATATGAAAGAACTAAGTATTTCCTGACTATTAATACATTGGTAAAGAACGTGACAATTCTTAAATATATAGTCGTTCGATCCACAGGATTTAAAATCCAGACATTAAATAATTGAAAAATGATCACAAAAATGTACCCGAATTCTTAAAAGTAATGTAAATTTACCCAAAGCAATTGTACAAACGTGTAATAAATTAAATGAAAAGAATTATACTTTATGGCTGAGGATCGCATATCCTTAAAAAAGTGATACAGTGTAAATTTTAAACTAAACATGTAATTTACGAAGATATGGGATAATGTAAAAAGATGTATTCAGGAATGTATAAAAATATGAAAAGATCCTGAGTTTTGTTCCACAAAATACAAATGAATAGAAAAAATAAAAGCTTTTAAAAAGTGATACAGTGTAAATTTTCAACTGAACATGTAATTTACGAAGATATGGGATAATGTAAAAAGATGTATTCAGGAATGTATAAATATATGAAAAAATCCTGAGTTTTGTTCCACAAAATACAAATGAAAAGAAAAAATAAAAGAAGACCCCCCCCCCAAAAAAAAAAATTACAAATTCTTATACTTTGCCTGGGCCATAGTTACGGCAGGACTTGAATCTTGTCAAACTCGACAATCAATTCATCCTCAGTAGTGTCCTCCTCGTCATCTATGTAGCGGGGAACCAACTCCACTATGGGAATGTCAACCGGAATCAGGTAAACGGAAAAACATGATTTTTTTTCCGAGTTCCGTAGTCTACATATAATTTTCTTTTTAACAATTTGTATATATAAAAACGCAAAACACATAATGTATATTTATTTTTGACTAAAAATTTCAATATATTTACTTTGTCCTGTAGATGAATGAGAGGCAGATGGGGTGACAAATTCTGGTGTGCTGCCCTGCTCACTCGTTGTCGCTTTAAAAAAAAAAAAACAAGAAAAGGGTGGGGATTAAATGACCAAACAGAAATTTTTAAGTATATTTTATTACGTAGAAAGACATGATCACTTACTTTGTCCGGTACCCAAGGGGCGGGGGGGAGGCAGAAGGGGGGGACCAATTTTAAGGTACCGCCCTGCTCACTCGTAAGCACTTTAAAAAAAAACAAGGAAAAGGGGGGGGGGTATAAAAGATCAAACAGAAATTTTTAAAAGTATATTTCATTAATAACCAAAGAGAGAGAGAGAGAGAGAGATAACTTACTTTGTCCGGTACTTAGGGGGCGGGGGGAGGCAGATGGGGTGACCAATTTTGAGGTACCGCCCTTCTCACTCGTAAGCACTTTAAAAAACAAGAGGCCCATGGGCCACATCGCTCACCTGAGCACTAAGGGTAGGAAAAAGTAGAAAATGGCTTTTTATTGTGAAGTTTAAATCCAAAAGTAGTCCCATGGCCAATCATGGATTTGCTATTTTTTAGAAAATGATTTTTAAAGAATTTTCCTATATATTTCTATTTAAAACTTTGGTCGGCCATTTTGGCCCCACCCTACCCCAGGGGGTCATGATTTGAACAAACTTGAATCTACACTACCTGAACATGCTTCCAGATAAATATGATGAATTATGGCTTTGTCATTCTTGAGAAGATTTTTTTTAGAATTTTCCTATATATTTCTATGTAAAACTTTGGTCGGCCATTTTGGCCCCGCCTTACCCCCGGGGGTCATGATTTGAACAAACTTGAATCTACACTACCTGAACATGCTTCCATATAAATATGAAGAATTATGGCTTTGTCATTCTTGAGAAGAAGATTTTTAAAGAATTTTCCTTTATATTTCTATGTAAAACTTTGGTCGGCCATTTTGGCCCCGCCCTACCCCGGGGGGTCATGATTTGAACAAACTTGAATCTACACTACCTAAACATGCTTCCATATAAATATGATGAATTATGGCTTTGTCATTCTTGAGAAGAAGATTTTTAAAGAATTTTCGTATATATCCCTTACGGATTTGCAGCATAATTGCAGTACATATGCAGCACATTATCAGTATAAAATCCCAGTAGACTATCAGTAGTGCTACAGTAGTGCTGCAAATGTACTGCAGGGCTTTCAAATGGAAAAATACAATGAAGCAGCAAACTTGCAGTATGTTTCAAATATGCTAACTAAGACTGCAATTGTACTGCAAAAAAGACTGCCAGGCAGTTTATGCTGCCCTGCAGTAATACATGCTGCCTTGCAGTGGAATTCTACTGGCCTGCAGTACTAATGCTGCTAAGCAGTAGAGCTGTTGCAGTTTGTTTCAAATTTCTACTGCACAGCAGTACAGTATACCCAAATATGGAAGCTTTGGCTAGCAGTAGAGTTGCAGCCTGTTTCAAATATTTAAATTAGTACTGCACAGCAGTACCATATACCCAAATATGGAAGCTTTGGTCGGCAGTAGTGATGCAACGTGTTTCAAATATTTCGAGTACCTTTAGGACAGCAAATACAGCAAACTGATGTATACGATGAACATGGTTGGCAGCCTTTGCAGAATTCAACTAATAATAATAACAACTAATTTTGTCATAAGTACAGATGAGTATATATTTAAGTCTACTCTACATTATTTTCTACATTATTTGATTCAACTTTCTTAATTTTGCTCTTTGCTCTTGCCGATGTTAATTTTGATGACATTGCTTGACGAATGGCCCCTTTTGTTGCACATGACTTCTGCACAGAAAAATCTTAAAACAAATTTATGAAAATAATAGATTTTTAAATAAAAAAAATTAATGTAAAAAATGTTAGGTATAAGGTGTTTCTTAAAATAAATCTGTATCTACACTACATGAGTATGCTTCCATATAAACAAGACCAATCATATGACTTTGCTGTTCTTGAGAAGATTAATCTTTTATACTGCTATGTAAACTGATTATCCATTTGTAGTCCCACCCAACCACTGGAGGTCATGATTTGAACAAATTTGAATATTCTCTACCTGAGGATACTTCCATATAAGTCTGACCAATCATCGCTTTGCTGTTCTCAAGAAGAAGATTTTTAAAGATTTTTTCCTATACATTCCTATGTGAAACTTTGATCGTCAATTGCCGCCCCGCCCTACCCCCGGGGGTCATGATTTGAACAATCTTGAATCTACACTACCTGTGGATGCTTCCTTGTAAATGACCAATCATGGCTTTGCTTAGCTATTCTCAAGAAGATTTTTCCCATATATTACTATGTAAAACTTTGATCTTCCATTGTTGCCCTGCCCTACCCCCAAGGGTCATGATTTGACCGAATTTAAATATACACTGCCTAAAGATATTTCCACATAAGTTTCATTTTTCCTGGCCCAGTGGTTCCTAAGAAGAAGATTTTGGAAAGATGCCATTAATTTTTCAGCATTTTTTATTTATCTCTCCTTGGAATGGGGTGTGGCCCTTCATTTGAACAAACTTCAAACCCCTTTACCCTAGAATACTTTGTGGCAAGTTTGGTTGAAATTGGTCCAGTGTTCCTGAGAAGAAGTCAAAAATATGAAAAGTGTACAAACGGACAGACAGAGTCAGACAGACACCGGACAAAATGTGATCAGAAAACTCGCAAAAGTCTTCGGCTCAGATGAGCTTAAAAACTTACTGATAATCGCACTTGTAATGGTTTCATCAAGCAGATGATGGCCTTTAGCGTTTGGTGAGAGTTTACTGTCAGGGAAATCTTTCTTTATAAAGAAAATATTCATCAGCAGTTTTGCCATGCGCTTTCCATTAGCTGCTGTTCCTTGCATTGATGGGTCTCTGATTCTTTGTACATATTCCAAATCATGCTTATACAGGTAGACCCCTGAACCAGGTGTAAGTTCAACCATCTGAAATAATACTAGATTACTGATTAGTCTGTATTTTTCAGATGTAGTCAGAAATAATCAACACTAATCAAATATCACCAAGGAAATTATTTATGTCTACAACTTGATTAAATATCTTCTATTTTTGTAAAAACTCACTTTAAACCAAGTATCAATTGTTGTTATAATGTTTCAATTTCAATTCATTATCATTTCTCATCAGATTTGATTGATAATTTATGTTTACATAAAAAGAGTTTACAATACTCCCCAGCCTGAGAGTGTGTGTAAGATAAGAAAAAAAAAATCATGTTTTCCGGATCATAATGTCAGAAGTGGTAAAGTGCATGTTGAAATAATAATTTTTTTTAAAAAGTTGATCAACAAGTAAAAATTGTTTTGAATATGCTTAATAGACATCTACTCTAAAAAAAGAATGATTTACATTATATATACTATGACTATATATAGACTGTATACATACTATTTTATTTTGAGAAGATATCTATGAGAACTATTACTCACAACTGCGTAAAGTCAATGTCCTCAAGAGGTAGTAAGTCTTCCTCAGTCACAGTGTCTATGTTCTCATTTTGAATTCTACAAGTATATAAAATATGAATGAACAACAGTCAATAATTGAATTATTACAAAATATTGACCAATCAATATTTTAAGAGAATATTTTGTGCATTGAAATGGCCGACTTACTGTAAACATTTTACGTTTTGCGGTGTATAATATTTGGCATATAATTCTTTTTGGCAAAAAGAAACTTCTGCCAATTCAAGTACAGCGCTAAACCTCTTGCACAAATAAGCATAAATAGAACATTTAAAAATGCACTAAACCAAATCTACGCTAACTTGTAATAAAATTCAATTTCTGCCAAATATCCTGCATGCTCAATATAGTGCATTTACAGTATTCTTTGCGACTGATACAAACTGATATTATTACGTATGTAATTCATAATGTGAATGCAATTTCACAATAGTTAAGGCTTTAAGCAGCAGTTTTCTAGGCAAAGCTAGCTATAGAAAAGATTTCCAAATTAACTGAAAAATAGAAACAAACTGCTATCTTTATACAGTGATACTGAAAATGTGTTTTATTTTAATTTCTATTTCATTGGTTTTTTTTTCCATATACATGTATTATACTATATAGTATGTAAAAATGTTTTAAGTACGGCTCCGTGTAAAAATCATGCAGACAGTACAGAAAAGGTGATTCATCGACCATCTTCAAATTCAATAAAATTGGGTTTAATATATTCATTTGGGTCTAAAATGAATATAAACAGTTGATTTTGTAATAATTCTTCTTTTTTCATATAGCCAGGGATAAAGTACTTGAGGTGTAATTTTGTATAGATAGTGTGCAAATAATGCCTATTTCAGAAAAGAATATCTTTAAAACCCTAGAAGATGCACAAAAACTGAATACATAATTCAAGTGAACATGGAAGGCTTAATAAAAATTTACTTTAATATTTTTGTGCAAACGAAGTATTGAAAAGATACAAGGTGTTTAAAATCGAGAATTTGTCAAGATTCTTCAAATGAGTTATCTCCCTTTGCAATTTTACATAGGTGGCGCTAGTAAAAAAAAATGTCAGCCTCCACGGTTAGCTGTAAGCTGCAAAGTTATTTTGATGCATCCTGTGATGTTTATTGCATAAATATGTGTGAAGTTACATAAATTGGTTGAAAGGATTCTACAAGAACAGATTAGGCATAGTTTTCGGGCAAAAGTATTGCCATGTGTCGTGTTGATTAGTATATTGACCTTGTTGACGTTCTCCCGAAATGGTACTCGCCTACTGACACCGTTGTGATCTATCTCAGAAGTTTAAATTCTACGGTAATCCACCAGAGTCCAAGAGTAAACTCTCAGAGAGGGGTGGCAGTCCGATTTAGTCAGCTTACTTGATTTGGAGAGGGAAGATAATGTACATTTGGACAGTTACATTTGACCAGGTAAGATCAGATCAAGAACACTGCAGAACAATTTCTTGATTAAGATAATTAATTTTGTAGCTTGAAATAGCTATGTAGCTTTAATATGTTGACAGTGCGACCGTTAGGGCGAGCGCATATACTTATCCATTTTCATTTAGATTGGACATGTAAATCCGCACGTGACATTCGGTGCGTATTAGATTCTGACGTCATATGACGTCGTTTGTATGTTGCTTTACTAAACCGAAGCCTGAACAAGGCTGATTTCAATCAGTTTATGACTATCTTTCTGCAATAAAGAAATAAATTCATTCAATCAAGACAAGTTTACTATTCGTTTAACTTTTGTTGTTATTCTCGCGAGAATGTTGCTTTAGAGTTTGTGTATGAAGCGATGCATAGTGGGTCTAAAGTCTTACTGTGGTAAAAAATTCTTAGGAATGAATGTGCAATAGTCTGAATTTTCTCTTTGCCCAGGCATTGTCATCAGAGCTTGCAGTTACGTGCATTGCTTTGCGACCCTTGCTGCACTCGCTATTAATCTATTCAAAATAGCTTGGTAAAGCTTTTTATATGCAGTCAAAAGTATTTTACAAGTCCTATATGACAATGTATTATGAATCTTTAATAAAAAGGAAAAATCATAGATACATGTAGTATTGCAGCTGTTGAATACTTTTAATTAAGCAAAAGACGAATTTCCATTTTCTTAAGAGCTTGGGTACACTACCGTTAATGGAAGGTAATTTTCAGCACAATGTTTTTGTCTCTACTCTAGCATTCTACAATTAATTGAATGAGTCCCCAAGCATGACAGTCTACTATTTGTTAATACAAATCGGAAGCGACATACAGTTTTCGTCGATTTACTGCAAACTTTATTTACTTCATCACCAAAAACAGTAGAGTTTCTTTTTTACTTTATACAGCCAAAATTGAAAGATTAGTTTCCAAAGACACTGCTCGATGCTCACATTTAAAATTGTAGTTTTAGATGATAAATACAGTGAACCTTCAGATATCTGGATGCCAGATATCTGAATGCTTCAGTATTCAGACGATTTTTCATCGGAACGAAAATTTTTAATGTTATTTGTCTTGTTTAACTGGTAATTCAGGTATCCGGACACTTCACACATCTGGACAATTGACTAGGAACCAAAGCGTCCGGATAAATGAGGTACTACTGTAGTTGCTTCCAATACGTACCGTACAAACCTTGTGACGTTTGCATGTTTGATTGAGGGATTAAATGATAATTGTGCACCTTGTGCCGCTGTCTAAAACTATGTAAAGAAAACTGATAGCCAATTTACATGCAAATTTAAGCTGATGTGTCATCAGATAATCTTGTCGTCTAGACCTGTTTTACTGTGCACTCCCCTATGAGCGATGAGGCATGAATAAGTATGATGGTATGGTTAAGGCAGTATTTGAGATAACTGTTGCTCAACCTCCTGAGATGCACAAATTTTGTCACAGGCAAACAGATTTGTAACAGATTACAGATTTGACACCCGACTGAAAATGAAAAATTTTTCAAAAACTTGACCCTGGTCATGACTTTTGAATGAAAAATAAAGGGCTTTTCTCAGGCCTAAAATAAAAATAGGTTTGTTTGCAGTTGCCTACCGACCCACTGAAAATGCCCCCGTCCCAAACTTTTTTTAGCCATTTTGTATTTTTTTTTTAATTTTTCAGAATATTGAAACTGTTTCATTTTCAAATTTTGACTTTGTTTTTATCAATCGGTTAATAATAAGAGTTGGGATTATTTAGGTCTATGGAAACATCTTTTATTTTTTATTCAACAAAAATTTAATTTAAAAAAAAAAAAAAAAGAATTCCTACCTACCGACCCAGTCTTAAATTTATAGGTCGGCAACTGCAAACAAAGAATTTTTAAAGCTTGGCCTCATTGGGATTCAAAACCAAGGCGCACATGTATCTTAAAAAATAGATAGAAAACTTGGAATGGTTTAAGTAACAATCTTTTAAAATCTTTTCAAGAACAGCAAAGTGATGATATGGAAGCATTCTCTGGTGATGTAGTGTATAAATCAATTGGTTAAGTGAAACCCCCCTTTGGATAGGATGGGGCCAAAATGGGGATCAAAGTTTCACATTGCAATATATAGGAGAGAATCTACCCTAGAACAGCAAAGCCATGATTAATATTGTACTGATATGGAAGTCATTGGAAGAAGCCTCAAGTAGTGTAGATTCTGTTTAAATTGAACTAAAGCTAAAACTGGAGACATATTGCAAATGATGAAAAATACACTAGTAGGAAAGATATTTCACATACAGCAAAACTCGTTTACTACGAACACGGATATAGCGAATTCACGGATATAGAGAAGTTATTTTAGATCCCCAGCTATATAAATTTAACAAATTCCTTATATGGATATAAGGAGTAATTGATGTAGCAAAGTAATTTCATAGGTCCCGGTGACTTTGTTATAACTTTGTTTTATTGTATTTCATAAATTAGTATTATTGTTTTTTAGATGAATTAAACCCCATTTTATTTTCACAGAATGTATGCGATGGGCTGCATCATGGTTTTGAAGGAAAAGGTTACACTATTTATTACAGACAGTAAGAAAACATCATTGAACACCACCAACTAATAAGACTCCAAAGGTGGGAGAATATATGTCATGCAACCATTTATAGATTTTTTATGAAATTACTGCATTATATAAACTTGATATTCCATGTAAAGTAATTTATAAAATCAAAATAACCATTTAGTACCTTAATAATAATGTAGCATAAAATAAAGAATTATAAATAGATGAATGATAAGTACATGTACATGTATATTGTAATTATTATTTTAGGAGTAATGGAAAATAAGATATTTAAAGCTGTCAAAAAGCAGAGATTAGAGTTCAGTGGATTCCATGACGGTACTTTGGATAATGTTAATCAGGCAGAAATTCTCTTCCCGAGGATCTTAAGTGCTTTTAGAAGAGGCTAATAAACAAAGGACAGTCACTTACTACAGAAGAGAAGCAGGGGAGATTAGTGATATTCTGAGTGGCATGACTGCACCTTACAAAGATGTAAAACTTTAAAAATTGTGTTTACATATAAATACAATGATTATATGATAAATGTATCTAGTAATCAATATTAATATGATTAATATTTTCAAATGTTTTTTTTTTACATTTTACTGTTCATTAATGAAAAAAATAATTTGTTTTTGTATTTGAATTTGGAAATGTAACGGAATTTATTTTAAAATGTAAACTGATATTCTTACATGTAAACATGTACTGGCATGTGTACATGGTGTATATATTGGACTCTAACAAAAGATGATGCTACTTCTTTTTTTGGTGAAATTAATAACCACAATCATTTTTGTGCAAATGATTTTATTCTATTTTCCATAGGGTATGGTATCTATGAAACCTACTCAGCCTTTTTGTTTGGCTATTTTTTAAATCATAGATATATTTTATTTTCTTGATAACTGAAATCCTCAAAAAATATATTTTGTTGTTTTTTGTCAACATGAATTATCTCCCCCTTTCAGCTTGAAATTAGAAATAATACTGTAGATATAGATATAATTTGATTAATGATTGATTGAATATTGTTTAACGTCCCTCTCTAGAATATTTCACTGATATGGAGACGTCACCATTGCCGGTGAAGGGCTGCAAATTTGGGCCTATGCTCGGCACTCAGGGCCATTGAGCAGGGAGGGATCTTTATCGTGCCACACCTGCTGTGACACGGGGCCTCGGTTTATACGGTCTCATCCGAAGGACCGCCCCATTTAGTCGCCTTTTACGACAAGCAAGGGGGTACTGAGGACCTATTCTAACCTGGATCCCCACGGGAAAATTTGATTAATGAAAATAAATAATTGTCTTGTATTTGGATTTGGAACTATAAAGAAATTGTTTTGAAATGCTATTTATAATTTAACATGCATATTAAATATATACATGACATTTATTTGACCGTGACGAAAAAGTAAATTTCCCATTTTTTGTATAAAACTCTTCAATGGCTTTTGGAAATTAATAATCAATTGCACAAAAATGTTTTTAATATTTTATTTGCCATAAGGTATGGTGTCTAGGAAATAAACACTGCCTTTCTGTTTGGCTGTAGTGTATTTTTTCTTTAAATTTTTTATCATATAGCTGAATTTAGCTGTAAATTCTTTTAAAATTGAAAATTTCAGTTTTTCTCGACATGGATTATCTCCCCTTTTCAGCTTTAAATTAAAAACTATTACTGGACGTGGTAATATTTGGATTAATTATGAAAAGTAAATAATTTAATTGTATTTGAAAATGGAAATATAAAAAAAATGGTTTTGAAATGCTATTTATTTTTTACATGCAAACATATATGGCATATATTGGACTGTGACAAAAAAGTGAAATTACCATTTTTGTACAAAATTCATCAGTTGTTTTGGGAAATTAATAATCATTTGCACAAAAATGTTTTGATAATTTTATTGACTTTAGACTATAGTCTCTATGAAACTAGCTTGGCTTTTTAGTTTGGCTTTGGGGTTTTTAGAAATTTTTGATAGATAAAAATCCTAAAAAATGGATATTTTACATTTTTGGCCAATATGGATTATATCCCCTTTTTAGCTTTAAATTAGAACACATTACTGGTCATAAAAATATTTTGACTAAATATGGATAGTAACTACTTATGCTGTATTTTAATAAGAAATAAACATAAAAGTGTTTTATTGTTCAGTTTTCTTTTCATTTAATCTTCATTATTGGTATTTTTGCCTGTTTTTAGAGGAAATTTCAGCCATTTTTTGCCCAAAACAGTTTATCGGTTGCCATGGATACCAATGGCAGAATTAAAAAAGAATTATAATTTTTTTTTGGAGTATCTTAGCACACTCTACCAACATGCAAAGTTTGAAGAAATTCTGAAATCCCCCATGAATCACCCTCTGCATGATTTTTACACGGAGCTGTACTTAATACCTATTGAAGTCTAAATTCAACTCTCGCAAAACTTTGTTATTTAGCTCTGTCCTGGCTTTTTTCTTCAAAATTGCCTCGTTTTTTTTTCTCTTCAAATTTCTTTTTTCTCAGTTCTTCCTGTGCCTTTTTCTTGTCAATGGGATTGGCTTCTTCCGTCTTCTTCTTCTTTGCTTTTTCTGCTTTCTGCTTCTTATTCCCATCTTTCCCTTGAAGCTGCTTTTCAGTTGATTTTTCCTGAGGCATGCTGTAAAATGTTTGAGAAAAATATTAAAATAGAAAATTTACAATATTGCTTAAAGCTAAAATTATCATGCCAAAAATTTAAGTTAAATTAAAAAAAATGAACAAGATTAGTTTGTAAGTGGTATATTAGTATGTAAACATAGAGAATATAGTATTTATAGCAGTGGTAAACTGGTTGTACATGATTCATTTATATAATTATATATCCAGCATGAAAAAATGTAAATTTTAGCAACTTATCAGTTAAAAGAATGGGGGGGATTTTATTGTTAATTTTAATATATAAAACGAAATATATTTTTATAGAGTAAAATATTTTTAATTTCTGCATGCAGTCAAACTGTGAAACATATATTAAATAAAAATCCCATTTACACAATAATTTTTTGCTTTCCCCCTTTTTTACGTTCAACGTACACATTCAAATCGTGAACATCCATAAATAAATCAATGCATATAATTACAAAGTTTCTTCTTCCGTGGAACACAATCTAGGTGTCGTCCTAAGGAGATCCATTTCATTGTGTAGTTCTCTTCTATCATCTATTATAAAATGTACAGTTTAATATATTGATAGTTATTAACACTTAGAAAGAGTTTAATTATCTTCATATTGGACATACTTCTTTGAATTGAAACTAATTAAATCTTTAATAGCAAGAGTATTACATGTCATGCAGACTTCCCACTGCCATTTGCAGGACCTGATTCTGGTGAATTTAAGCCATATAATTAGTTGACTTTGACACAGTAAATGAGGGAAATAACTCAGGTTTTCAACATTCTTCATTTAAGATGGTTTTTCTTTGACATATTTTTAATTTTACCTTGAAGTCATTCCCCTTAGCCGCCATCTTGTAGGGCAAAGCAGTGAATTTTTTTCTTTGAGCATATAACTATGAATTAATTGAGGCTTTAACAAACATATTTTCATAAGAAAAATGTTAACTTTACCTCATTAACAAATTGAACTTGGTTGAATATAGAAGGGATCTGGGAGTGTGAATGTTGCCCTACAACATGGCGGTCATGGGGAATAACTCTTGCTTGTTACCTCAATGGAAAAAATCTATCATCATTTATAAGTGATAGTATCAAACAAGAAAACGAGATATTAATCTTATATTGAAATTTACAATAAATTATAAATGAGCACACGATTTTACAGTTTATATTGCATACAATTTAATTTGTGAACCTACCGCCGATCTTTAAAATTTTGGCGGGATGTGACCCGGGAAATCCCTGGCATTTGGCATCAACGTCTAACCCAACTGTATAATCTTCGAATGGGAGACGCGGGCTGTCAATGGCACGTAGATTTATAACACCGAGGGGAAATCCTTCCTCCTGCCATTCGACAAGGGCTAACAATTTCGACATTGTCTAGACCTAAATATTGCCGCGCTTTCAACTACTGACGTCATGAACAAGGAACTTTAAGTACCGGAAGTACATCGTACGAGTTTTATCATCCACTGTTTTTTTTTTAATTTATTTAACCGACAATAAAATTGACTAATTTATAATTTATTTATAATAATTCCAGTAAAAAAAATTAACAGAAATGTGAAATATCTGTGAATTCGAACTTTGGAAGAAAAAGTTACGAAACGAACAGCTTCTGCACGATTTGACCAATAACAAAAATGGCGTCAAAAAGACGCGGGCCCTATGCGGGAACATCGAGGACATCGAAGTGGAGAAAGCAAGAGAAAGATCATGAGTCAAATGTTGAGGAAATTGATGGTATGTATAGTTTTTTTGTGTAGTAAAACAGTTCCGAATCCGCATAAATTTTATTGATAAATTATACCAATACGTTTCTTTCCATTAGCAAACTCTTCATAAGTAGAGGCGCGTTTGGTCATCTGACTGAGACAGCATGGAAAACACAAAAGCTAACTCAATCCAATTATATATGTTAAATGTATTTGTCAATCAAATTAAATAATAGAAATTAAAGAAATATGTAAGAGAGTCAGAACCCTGAATTTATCATCCCTCTCTTAATAAAAAATACATTTCCGAGGCATGTATCGTCGGAGGCCCTAAATTCCTTATGGTTAGAGTCATGCACTTTTTATTTTTCTTGAATATCGTGCAAGATTTGACCCCTGCTGCACCAAATTGTCAGGAAAAAAATTATTTGGATCGATAATTTACAGCTGCTGAAGATGAAATGGACGACAGAGACAAAAGTATAAACAGAAACAAAATTTCCCCCTAATATGATAAATCCGTTATTACTGCATATGTTAAAAGAGAAAATATTTGATATTTTTTTCTTACGTCCTATCTCAAGTGTATTGGTGCAATGGCATTCATTACGATTTGGAATTTTTGGTGTGTATTACTATTGTCACAACCCTAGGACCTGTGTTTCAAAATGGTGTCTGGTAAACATTAATACTTTGAACAAAATGTAAACAATTAATAAAGGCATGATTGTTTTTTAAACTTTCAGTTTGATCGATCAAAGAAAAAATATTTACAACTAAGTCAGTAAGATGTGACTTGCGAAATGAAACAGTGTCTCAAATTTATTTTAAAAATGGACTTTAGCTCATTAAGTTAACAACTCATGGACCTCCGAGGATATTCATTAAGATGTACCATAAAATAAAAAGATACAATGATCAAGAATAAATATAAATATTGACATATTTGTTGTATTTCCTACTCTTGATGTTTATTAAGTCCACAGCAGGAAACTATTTCATTTGCATTTTTGTATGAATTTGTTCATCGACATTCAATCAACATATTGTTTAGATGTTTATGGTTTGTCCCAGAAATTCTGCATGATTTGTATATTTTTGGACTTTTTCACAAAGATATAACTCTTCCATATTGGAAAAAGAATGTATTACATGCATATATTAAAAAAGGGGAGTCACTCTATTGATATGGTAATTGGTAAATAATAATGAAAAAGGTGTCGGTTTATGAGATTAATGAGTGGAACTAGCTATGACGGCAAGTTTATTGTGTTTTTATTATGTGCCGCTGACTTTACAATTGTTGTAACTTTACTAAAGAAAAAAATATAACAATGAATACAGTGTTATAAATTTGATGATGAATTATTTTATTTAAAATTTAGTAATTAGCATTACATTTTTCTATTTTATTTTATCCACCTTATCTCACTACAATAATGAATTACAAATTACTTTAGTTTCAGAAACAATTGAAGAATTAATTGATGACAATGGTGAAATTCCAAACGAATTTGACATAATGGTGGAAGAAATGCTGGAGGAAGAAAAACAAAAGTTAGACCAAAAAAGTAGTGATAATCAGAGTAATATTGACAATGAACTTTTATTTCAAGGAAGCAGGCTTACTGTTAGCATGAGTATGCTGCTGATTGTTACATTTGCTACAAGACACAACTTATCAGGAGTTGCCCTTTGTGATTTATTGAATCTTATTGAAGTGCATTGTCCTGCAAATAATATTTGCCAGGCCACCATTACAATGTACCAGGACTTTTTTAAGCATTTAAAGACACCTCTTATATATAACTATTTCTGTGAAAAGTGTTTCCTTAGCATTGACGTTTCAGAAAAGGATGCAAAAATCGAAAATTGTCCGAACTGTTTGACCAGTAACTGTATAAAATATTTCATCACCATACCGTTGAAGGACCAAATGGAAACAATTTTGAAAAGTGAGTCATTTTCTTTTTAGACTTGTTTTATCATTCTAGCTTGCAATTAAGATGTAACTAATGTTCAACCATAAATTTTATTGCAGTGATTATCAATGATTTAATAACAAATTTTGGTCGTCTGTTAAAATTCATAACGATATATCTAATTTGATTGGATAAAAAATTTACTTCCAATCGTATAAAATGGGTCACAATGACTTGCGTCAAAAACGTATCAATCCGCCTGACGTTACATTCAAATTTTGTACAAATTGAAGTCATTTTGTTAGAACAATCATCTTTTATTCTTACATCAAATGAATGAAAATTAATTATAAGCAATTAATTTAATAGCTACCCATTTTATACAGTATAAACTGGGTTGGATCAGTTTACGCTTTATAAACTGCAAATAAACCGCTTTGCGGTTTATAAAGCGGTAAACTGACCAAACCCAGTTTATACCGTATAAAATGGGTAGCTATTAAATTCATTCCTTAAATAAACATGCCATATTTAATACATACTCGAACAGAAATTTTTCAATCAAAAAAAAAATTCCCTACCCGGCCAAAAAAAAATGTAACGTAAAATTCATAATGTTTATATCCAACAAAATGTATTGATGATTTCATTTATATTGTAAGATGTTTTTTTTTAGGACCAGGTGTTCTTGACATTATAAGAACAAGGAAATTTGAAAGGAGTGAAGGAGGAAACACATCCATTACAGAAGATGTCTACAATGGAAATGTATACAAAACTCATTTTGATAGCAGTGGTTTTTTCCATGCAACAACCAAGGAAGAGAGGAATCTTCAACTGCACCTATCTTTTCAAATTAATACTGATGGAGTTGCAGTGTTCAAGTCATCAAAATTTGGTGTTTGGCCTGTGTTTGCAGTAATCAATGAATTGCCACCTGCTGCAAGGTACCAGTTACAATTTGATTAAGGCCACCCTTAAAAAATTGTTTGTTTGGAATTGCCGCCTGAATGGTTTCAGACATAGGAGGGAGAAAATTTTTTTTCTTTCTCAAAATTGAAGATAAATTTTAAATTTTTGGTAAAAATCTCAGTAAACAGTAAATACTTATTCTGACTTAAAAAAAAAAAACATCTACCATCAACTAATAGTGCACAGATCTGATACTGCATTTCAGTGTTTTGTTTTGTGCGTGTGATTACAGGCACAAAAATTAAATCAAAAAAATCTTCTTACTTTTGGTCCATAAAACTTTTTCAGGATCGAGGGGCATTTCAATGAGGCGGGAGGCAATCCCAAACAAACAATAATTTGATTTTGGCCTAATTATGACTTAGAAAATTACTGTACACTAAACATTCATTGATAAACATACAGTAAAACTCAATTCACTTGTAATCATACAGTAAAACTTATTAATGATGAACGCAGATATAGCGATATCTTGGATATAACAAATTTTTTTGGAGATGGTGAAGTGAAACCATTGGTCCAAGGTTATGATTTTGTTATAACCTAGTTTTACTGTAAATAATTATTCTGTTTACAATTTAACACCATATTTAATCTAAAATTTATTGCTAAATTCACAAGAGAAAACCGCATCTTCTTAGGACTATGGTTTGGAACTCAGAAACCAAATATGAAACTTCTTTTTGGATCCTTTTTGAAAGAATTCAATTTGCTTTTTACAGGTGAGCATAATATATTTTAAACCCCTGCACATTTAGTGTAAACTGTTACCCTGTTCTGTCCCGAAGATAGTTTTAGTTTCTGCGCGGAAGGGATGAAAATCTATATATAAAAAGTTGACAATGCATTCAGGTCAAATTTAAACTTGGTTCTGATCCAATGATTTTTAACAGAGTTATGTATATGTCTCTTGGACTTTGAGGGAAAAAAAGGAATCTTCTGTTCAAACAAATTAATCAATATGTATAGGAGCAAACAAAGAATGCTAAGTTCATTATCAGTTTTCTTATTTTTAACAAAAAATATCGAAAAATAAAAAAAACTTGAAGAAAAAAAATCCCCCCAATATGCATTGCAATATCATGTCATAAATATGTTGTTCAAAATTTCATATACCAGTTAATATGAATATCTTTAAATATTTTCAGGCATTCCCATGAGTATTAGAGAAGAACAGTTGACAGTTAAAGGCATTCTCCTTAGCTGCACAGCTGATGCGCCAGCGAGATGTTTAATGATGGACTTTGTGCAGTTCAATGGTTATTATGGATGTCCTTGTTGTGTATCACCGGGAGAAACATTCGCAATATCGGCAACAGGGAACTCACATATTTACCCCTACAATGAAGGCCATGACAAGTTAAGGACGATGGAGGAAACCGAAGCTACAGCACATCGAGTAGAAACAGAATATTTGAGTGGAAGAAGACGAGATCCTGTGCCAGAAATGGGAGTCAAAGGAATATCTTTTTTGATGTCATTTCCAAAGTTTGATTTAATCAAAGGTACTGGCATAGATTATATGCATTGTGTTTTGCTCGGTGTAGTCAAGATGATCCTTGGGCTTTGGATTGATCTAGATCACAAAAATGAGCAATGGTCTCTTAGAAGCCATATTGATGTACTTAATGATAGAATCAAAAAACTAAGACCACATTGTTTGATTTCACGGCTACCAAAAAAAATTGATGAATATGGGGACTGGAAAGCATCTGAATTTAGAACATTTCTTCTTTATTATTCTGTACCCCTTTTGGAAGATTTACTCCCTTCAAAATATTATGACCATTTTTGTAATTTAGTTCTTGGCACTTTCTTACTTTTGAAGACTTCAATTTCACAGACTGATCTGAAATTAGCTAGATGTTGTTTCAAAAGATTTTGTATCGGTATAGAAGAACTTTATGCAGAGCGTTACGCCACATTTAATGTTCATTGTCTTTTACACTTGTGTTCAAAAGTCGAAGATTTGGGACCACTTTGGTCCCAGTCTTGTTTTTTTTATGAAGGATTGAATGGTGATCTTAGAAATCTTTTCCATGGAACACAAAAAATTGATCTCCAAATTGTAACTGCTGTATGCATTCAAAATAAAATTCCGGAACTTGTTGACAAGTTAGAAATAGGTCCTGTGAAGTCTTTTTATCAAAAGATGCAGTCAACTTTGCAACAGTCATCTACTAGAATATGTATTGGACTTAAAACTTTTGTGGTTGGATCTTTAAAGGCCTTTTTGCCTGATAAACATGTTACACAATTACTGGAAAATAAGTTCGGAAATGTTGCTGAATATCATATCTTCTACAGAGTTTTACACAATAAGGTTATGTATTATAGTGAGGAGTACAAGCCAGTAAAAAAAAGAAACTCTTATACATGTAAAAGCAAGAGTGGTATTTGTCAGATTAGATATTTTTTACAATGTGCAACTGAAAATGGATACAAATATGTTGCTGTTACTAGAATACTTAATGTACAGAAATCTTCATCTTGTACAAATGTTTGTCAAGTCTCCATTGGTTTAACAAATGTAATGCTTGTAGACGATCTTGAGGAACCTGTCATGTACATAGATATTGATGAGAGAAAAAAGCAGGTGGCATTTTTCCCAAATCTTATTGAAAAAGATTAATTAATCTTATTGAAAAAGATTAATGTATTTAATTGTCCATTGGTATGTTTCAATGTCAGACCAAGTGTTTTTTGTATACATATGTACTTACTAGTATTTACCACAAACTGACTTGGAGCTCATGTTCAGAAATGTAGTACAAATGTACATGTAAATAATATTATGCTTGCATGTAGAGGATATATATATAGAGGAACCTTTTATGTACATAGACATTGATAAAGAAAACTGTGTAGAATTTTATCCAAGTCTTATTGAAAATGATACATTAATGTTGAAATATCATGTCTATAAGGATATTTTCAATGTCAGAACAAATAGTATTTTACAAATGTATTTTGAATTTCCCTGACCCACAAATCCTTTTGAACACCTGATATTTAATTTGGTCTCAAATTTTATGCAATTTTTTTTAAGATATCCTATTTGTTTAATTAATAGATCACTATTAAAACAGATGTAATAAGCAATTGGTTTTCATTATTTCTGCATTTTTCAGTTATTAAGATAATGCAAATACGGTCAATTAATATACATCTGTAATTGCAAAATATGGTATACCGTCAGAATCTAATTGATTAAGATAATGCAGTATAAATGCAGTATCGTTGATGCCAGTATCTAAATAATAAAGATAATGCAGTATAAATGCAGTACCATCAATACCAGTATCTAATTGATAAAGATTTTGCAGTACAAATGCAGTACATCTATGACAGGCATGTAAATGACAATGACAGTGCAGCAGAAATGCAGTATTTATTTAATACCAGTATCTCGATAATAAAGATAATGCAGTAGAAATGCAGCTTATTTTCAGTACAAAAGCAGCATATGAAATTTTGTGTCACTGAAAAGAAATAAGAAACGTTTTTGCAGCACATTTTCAGTATATTTACAGCTTCTTGAATTCCTCCCACATCACAACTGGTAATGATATCCCCTTCTTGGTGGGCATAACTTCTACTGCATTCTCTGGGCGCCACTATTTTCTTATATCTACCCATATGTATCCCTGTTTCACAGCCACATATCTGTTTTCGCCAAGATGTTTTTATAGAAGACTTTTCCATCTTCTTTCTTTGCCTCTTGTAACGCATTGTCTACGTCATCCAAGTGGTCTTCGATAAGCTGTTTGAATTTGTCCAGCGGAAGCGCTATCCCTTTCTTTGATGGATATAATTTTCCTGTGGGACTTGTATTAAACTATCTTATATGTATGAACACATCTTCGTCCGATCGGAATCTCTGTGCGGACACGTGACAATTATTTCCAATGTCTAGTTCTATAATCGTATTTTCCTTATACGGTTTTAGTCATTTATGTCTTTTGCTTCATCTTCTTGATCAAGTGGTCTTTTCTGTGACATAACTGTTTCTCTTTCCAGGCAATCCATGGTTATTTTCTTTTCGTCTCTGATGTAAATGTGTATTTTATTACTTTTAACTTGCACTGCTTATATATAATCCATTTTACATTAAGACACACCTCTTTCCTCCTCCTCTTTTTTTCTTCACCAGTATTTTACTTCTGACATTTTAATTTCCTTTCTTTTTATGATGTAAGCTTTTACATCATAATCGTCTGGCATATCAATGCCTTTTTCAGATACACCTACTTTAAACGTTTGTTGACAAAGTTCTTTATTTTTACACCAATCACTTTCCATAATTTTCTGTCGATTTCTTGATTTAGAAATCACATAGACTTCCCATTTCTATTGACATTCCATTATTTTATGACTTTTTTCCAGCTTTGCTCCTCCTCTTTGTCCAGGGGCTTTATGAACACTTAAAAATTACTAATGTTTTAATAGTGATTATTGATAAATATAGACTCCTCCTCTTTGGGGGGGGGGGGGGGGGGGGGGG
>PRKT01000506.1:79386-90587 GCA_003671525.1 Saccostrea glomerata
ACCACGCCCTTTGCCCCAGGGTCATGCCTTGAACAATTTTTAATCTTCAACATATCCTGATCCTTGTATGTAAGTTTGGTGAAAATCTGCCTGGTGGTTCTGGAGAAGAAGATTTTTTAGCAACCAGTACTTTTTGTTTTGTTTTCCTGATTATCTCCCCTTGATTCAGGGTCCCAACCCTTATTTTAGTATAAATGGTAGCCCTTGGGCCAAGGATACCCTGTGACAAATTTGACACTGATTGGCCAAGGGGTTCTTGAGTTATGGCCCATATTCTAAAAAGTTAACGCACACCGCACAAATGGCCATAGCATTAGCTCTTTGAGCCCTTGGCTCAGAAGAGCTAAAAAAAAGTACAGTATATCAAATCAGAGCCGTGTTCACCGTAATATCAGATTGAGTAGTCAAATGCTAATTGAGTAGTCAAATAATAAGTAAACATAGTCCTACGTACGAAAATGATGGCATGCTCTTGTTAAACGAAAACCCTTTTAGTGCTCTTTATGCTACATAAAATCATTTGTAAAAGTTGAAATGAATAACATATCCAATGATTGATGAGTAAAAATAAATTACTGTTATTTTGTGCAAATTGGAATCGGCATGCATCTTTCTGGTCGGGTTTGGACTACACATTATTGTATTCATGTAAACATTATCGATCATCATCATGGCATCATCATTGTTACTAACCAATCCCCTGTCCATTTAAAAGTTAAAGTACGTGTTACCAGTTACTCTCTACTTGAAAATGAGAGTTAAGGGAATAATATAAGAATTAATACTGTTGTACACTAGTGTTTTTTCTTTCCAGTTGATTTTGGACCAATATGCTGCATATATTAAAGAAGATATAGAACTGTTTATTAAAAATCATGTGCCATCTAAGACTCTAATTAGAGCGAATAAAACCGAGGTACTAGGATCTTTGAATATAGAAGTAGACGATACAAAAAAGCGCAAGGAAGAATGTGAGGAAATTGAAATCTCAAACGGTCCGAATAACAATCAGGAGAAGCAAGAAATACAACTAGAACTGTCCAATAGGGACAAATACCCCCGCTGGGTTTTTCAGAGTAGGTGCCAATTCAGAAATATTTTATGGATTTAGTAAGTGATATTCACTATTGTCTAATAAAGTGCCTTACCACAGCATGATAAGCCCATCAGATATTGTTGATAATCACAAATTGGTTAGGGTGCAAGAAAATTAAGTAACCTTAATTAACAGATTGACACAGATTTCAATGATCTAATTTCCATTTCTTATCATGTTTAAAATATTGTACATACATCTCTAAGAGACTTACAGTGTAGGGATTAATTAAAACAAATAATACATCATATAATTCTAAACTGGCTGTGTTAGAGCTTAACAAATATCCATCTGCAGCTTTAAATTGTTTATTGCAATATTATGAAATAATGGAAATGCTACAGTCTAATAAAAAAAATTCAAAAATTAATTATTCTTTAGACTATAAAATTCAAGTGAGACATGACTGCAATTTGTTGCAAATATATGAAAATTGAAATGTAATTTTTTTTCAATGAACACATATATATAATTAATTTTAATTATATCATACAATACTAATTCAGTTTTAATCATACACTAAAACATCAATTTGTTTTAATTACATTACACCAATTGAAAGATCTTTATTTGAACTACAGCCATCAAGAACTCTTAATTAACACAAGCAACTATAAGGCCATTTCTTTTTACCCAACTCCCAAGAGGTAAATTAGGATTAGATCTAGAGATGCTCTTGCCAGTTAACTCCCGACAATGAACTCATTAATTTCTCTCTAATTTGACATCAACATTTCTGCTATCAAAATTTCTCCTTGACCAGTGCTTGATAATTATGCCCATGGGACAAACTGAATTCCTCTCGAATCATTAACATTTGTTATAGAATTTGCTGTAAAGTATATGATAAAAAATAAGTTTTTACTTAATTTAGCATTTTTTAATAAGGATACAAATATATTTTTTACATTTTTAAGGATTATGAACTTTAAAATTTTAAATACTTAGTTTTTTTTAAAAAAATCACTTAAATTAAAGGTCACAGAGACCTTGAAATAGGTCGTGACACACCGTCTACCCAAGATGCATAAATTGTCAAAGTTTGATGATTGTAAGTCTAATAGTTTTCTAGTTATGACCCAAACAAAATCACAAAAGAAAAAAGAAAAAACGCCTGTAAAATGCAGAAAAATCATCCAATCATGATGAAAATCCCAGGTGCACACCTTCATATGGTGAATAATAAGTGTATAAATTTTCAGACAAATCCATCCAACACTTTCTGAGAAACGGTCCGGACAAAATCTTGTCTACAGACAGACGGACAGACGGACAGACGGACATGTTGATTCCAATATACCCCCCTAAACTTCGTTTGCGGGGGTATAAAAATTCTGCGTCCTGTTCAACCAAGTCCATTACCTTCAGTCCTAATCTGTCACAAAAGACCTTTATGATCAGTAAAGATGGCCGGATAAGTGTTTTTTTTAAAATCCTTTGGATGTGTGAAATGTACTTTAATTACAATTGTTTTAGCAAAACATGCTTCACTCTAGTCATTCAATGTATATTGCGACTCTAAAATAAGCTACTTCTATGTCAACTATTGTGAAATGTCAAGAATAGTTAGGAATACGAAATTATGAACTTAAATATTTATATTCTCCATTTAAAAAAAGGGGTGTTGCTAAAACGGAACGGAAAGCGGAACGGAACGGAAAACGGAATATATTAGTTTAGATTAAATCACTTAAAATACACAAATTTTGTCATAAACGATATAAACGTATTATCAAAAATAAGTCTTTATCGACAAACAAGTTGATGAAACAAGAATATCAGCTGTCTCGTGTAATTAAAGACATCATTTCTAAGGTCGATACAATGACCATGTCAGCAAATACAACTTATCATTCAGTCAAATGCTGACTGAAGTTTTTCATACTAATTGTTAGTTCATTTTTCCCGATCCTGACAAGGAGCACGCGGCGGGGGATGCTCACTCCTAAATGACACTTAATCCCACCGCTGATATTTTGAAGGTCCGTGTTTTCTCTGCACCTTTTTTGTAATGTTTTATGGACTCTTGATATTGGATACTGTTCGCTATCTCCATATCATTCGTGAAAATTGCTGACGAAGCATCCACGAGGGGGAATCAGTTCCCACTCCAATGCATGTCTTTCAATACTTTTTGTACATTTACTTACAGCTTTAAAGGTACTTGGACACAGATTTGAAGTTAATATTTTCTCATTTTTTCTGTATAATATTACGAATTATATATTTTAACAGCATTTCACACAAAAATTAATTAAAATTCTTATTTCATTTAAAAGTTATTAAAACTTCAATTTTTTTGGCGGGTTTGATTGCACTTTCTCAAATTTTAACCTTACTCTTAATCCTTAGGAAAAGTGGCAATTTTGATGTGTATTAATGAGAAATATTAAAACTTTTATCAAGAAAAATAATTTTATTCAGAGTAGAAATGTTAGAAAGCAAAACACCTTCACTAGTATCGTCTTTCCGAACTAAGAGATGCGTACAGAGTTTAGCAAATCGAGCACACTCGTGTTATGTACACAGTTTTTGTAAACAGGGCTCGTGTTCTGTTAATGTTTATATTTAGAATTCACCGGGTGCGTTCAATCGTCACAGTCTGCTTACCACAACTGCACGGACTGACAATATATTGTGTGTTTGTTTTGCTTTCAAACATGTTTACTCTGAATTTTCTGGAATATAGTATTAATATTTTTATAAAAAACGAGATGGCCACTTTTCCTAAGGATTAAGAATAAAATTAAATTTGTGAGAGTGCAAGGATATGTCAATCAAACCCGCCGAAAAATTTGAAATTTCAATATCTTTTAAATGAAATAAGATTTTTAATTACTTTTTGTGTGAAATGCTATTAGAATATATAAGTCGTAATATTATAGAGAAAATAATAATTTCAAATCTGTGTCCAAGTACCTTTAATAACAAATTGTAGAGGTTTCATAGACATTTCTATAGTAAAAAAAAAAAGCTGTGTCTGGAAAGGGGGATGCAAATATTTGATATATAGACAAACCATTTTAAAGAGAAAGAATATGTTTTTAAAAATTCCTAAGATTACTATTAGAGCTGACCTTTCCGGTAAGCTCGGATAAACACCTCTAACACGTAAAGTTCATTTGTTGTTGTTGAACTTTTCTGTGTAAAAAATGTAGCATCTTAACATATAATGAAGATATAGTTTGTATGTGGCTGCATGTGTGCGTGTGTAAAGGGGAGGGCAGGGTGCTTATGCATGCTGAAACATTTGAGTTTATTTTTCCGTTTTTTTGTTTTTTGTTTTTTTTAAGGTTTGAAAAATTGCAAAAGGTCCGCCCTTCCCCTTTTGACATTAGCTCCAAACCTTTTACTTGAAATTGAAATGTTCATTGCAATTCATGTAGTAAATTTGTGTTGAAAAAATACTGAAAGATGTTGGACTTAGAACATACCCCCCCCTTCTTCGAACAAAAATTGTCGGTCTTTTTCGCTTGTCAAACTCTTTTCAAGCTTAGACCTAAAACACTTTAGGTCTGTGTTTCAAGTAAGTTTAACCCCCCATATATATAATAATATATCGTTTATGGTAAAAATTATGTTGTGTATTGTGTATATTTCCGTTTTCCGTTCCGATTCGCAACACCCAAAAAAAAAAGAAATGCGATGTATTATCCGGAAATTTATTATCTCTACTTTCGGGTTTTGTATTTAAGTTTACTTCCCTTACGGTTCCGGATAAAGATCTATTGAACACATGTTACTTCTTGATCTGGATTCACCTGGAATTATAAGTACATTACAATAATAAAAGAGGCTTCACAAATATCGCAAGATAACAGCTTACAGTAAGCTTAGTAACAGTTTAAAGGCTTTATTGGAGGAGGTACAAATATGTTATAATGTATGATGTTATTATTCATTTTTGTTAAATTTCACTATTTTTTTTTTTAATTCATATACTTAGAAACAAAGGAAGAACTAACAAAATACTGAAAGATGTTGGACTTGGAACATACCCCCCCCCTTCTTCGAACAAAAATTGTCGGTCTTTTTCGCTTGTCAAACTCTTTTCAAGCATAGACCTAAAACACTTTAGGTCTGTGTTTCAAGTAAGTTTAACCCCCCACCCTTCAAATTTGATTACATTCTACGTGACTGCTAGCGATTTTCGTGAATAAGAGACTGAACTGACTTAGCAGCCTGTTTTTAATAATACGGGATTTAATATGAATAAAATATATCGTTTATGGTAAAAATTATGTTGTGTATTGTGTATATTAAGTGATTTAATATTCCGTTTTCCGCTCCGTTCCGCAACACCCAAAAAAAGAAATGTGATGTAATATCCGGAAATTTATTATCTCTACTTTCGGGTTTTGTATTTAAG
The DNA here is from genome assembly GCA_003671525.1 of Saccostrea glomerata. NCBI lineage: Eukaryota > Metazoa > Mollusca > Bivalvia > Ostreida > Ostreidae > Saccostrea > Saccostrea glomerata. The sequence continues at coordinate 84,852 of PRKT01000506.1, forward strand.
TTTACTTCCCTAACGGTTCCGGATAAAGATCTATTGAACACAAGTTACTTCTTGATCTGGATTCACCTGGAATTATAAGTACATTACAATTTAAATAAAAGAGGCTTCACAAATATCGCAAGATAACAGCTTACAGTAAGTTTAGTAACAGTTTAAAGACTTTATTGGAGGAGGTACAAATATGTAATAATGTATGATGTTTTTATTTATTTTTATTAAATTTCACTATTTTTTTTTAAATTCATATACTTAGAAACAAAGGAAGAACTAACCATCAAATTTGCAAACCAGGCATACAGCAAGGTATTAAAGGATTTTACTGAGAAGACAATATCAGTTCCTGAGAGACCCTTCAGTTTTAAAATGAGTGAAGAAAAAGTAAAGGGAAAAGAAACAGGGCTCAAACAGACAAAATACAGGAAAGCAACGAACAGGAAGAAGAGCTAAGTCCCAAATACAAGAAAAAAAAAACGTGTCCAGAACTACATAAGGAAAACAAAAGAAATGTAGATCTTACGAATTAAGCCCTAAAAGATGGACGATCCCTGACTATTCAATGGGCACAAATATCTAGTAAATGTTTCAAGTTGTAGTCCATTATCGGTATTAGTGAACATTATCATATGAATGATGAAATTCTCGAACGGGATAAAAACAACACTCATTCTTACATGGTAAATTTAAGTAAAAAACTTTTTAGATGAATCGCATCTGATAATCATTCAACCTGCAATTTGATTATATGACAACAATACGAAACTAGGTGAAAACATTAAATTTTATTGTTATTTTTATCCACAGGTAAATGAACAAAATATCGACAGTTATTTATTCAAATCTTTACTTTAACTTTTTCCGCCGAGAGTGAGGAACTTTGTGCAATTGATAAGTGAGGGAGCTTTTCCGTGCCAGCACCTAATGCGACAGTGGGGCTCAGTTTACACGGTATCATCCGAAAGACCCCTCTCCACATTCCACAGTGGAATTTGATCCTGCGACGTAAGGATCAACTCCTCACTGCGCGAGTGTAGAGCAGACACTCTATCCACTGCGCCAAGCAGGCGACTCCACAAAAGGAGATGGTAGTCTTAGGCCTTGGAGGAGGAATTTTCAAAACATCTAAAACCTTTGTCATATTTTGGCACTTGTCAACTCTACAGAAAACTTGAATTGATGTCACGATCGCAGATTCATAAATAAATTCTTCGCATGTTGTGGACCAAAGTAGTTCAATCGTGAATACAGTGTTCAGACTAAGGAAGAAACGAAGCTTTAGGATTTGAAGCGACTGGATTGACAGAGAGAAACGGCGCCGACACAGAGTCGCAGACCCTCGGCGTTCGAGAGGAGTGTCCGTTACCGGCACGGAGGTGACGACACCACCCCAAAATGTGTCCTGGATGTCGAAAGGGGGGATGAAGAAAACGGGGAAGCGACATGCACCACCGGTCCCAACCCACAGCCTACATACCCGGAGCATTGAACGAATTTTGATGTGTATTTTTTAAATAATTCATCTCCAAGTGACGTCACACCGACTTAAAAATAAGGGAGGCTGAAAAATTACGGTGAATAATTTACTCCATTTTGAAATTTTTTGCGAAATATTCTCATTTTCTTTTTTCATTTGAGTTACGCTCTTGAATTCGGAATGAATTTATCTGTCGATGATCGTGCCTATGACGAGATGGTGGAACTTTATAGTTTTATTGTGAACTTGTTTCATTTTTTATAGTAAATTTTAAACCAATGCGAACTGATAACATGTCAGACATAAAAGTGAACGTAAGGTAAGCTATAAATGAAATAAATTAAAATATTAAAGACGCAAAACGCGCACAAGTCAACAACACACACAGCTGTGAGCTGTCAATTGTGATTGGGTTTCAAAATCAAATATCAATGTTTATGTTTTTATTAAAGAAAATTTTTAACTTTTAAATATAAAACACTCTATACACACAAGTTCTCTGAAGTCAGTATTTAAAAGATGCATATGTTTCTATGTTTTGGGAACCCTGTCTTCAAAGAATCATTGGCAATTCCATGGGTACATATTGCGCCTAGTTATAAGCAGAACTATTTTTTGTATCTATATGAAGCAGAATTTGTGCAAAATCTTATGCGTTAAAAGAAAAAACACTTTATGTGACCCTAAACTCGACATTAAGATATATCGACGACGTTTTGTCAATTAACAATTGTTATTTCCATTCTTATGTCGGTACGACATATAATGGTGAGTGTGAGACAAAAGATCCCACAAAGTCCTACACATCTATTTTCATTTTTGGGTATTATACTTGAAAGAGACTTTAATGGTAATCTAACAAGCTCTTTGATAAACGTGATGACGCCAACTTTTCTATCAACTTCCCAGACCTATGTGGCAATATACCTTCATCAACTGCATACGGAAAACAAGTATCTCAGTTGAAACGCTAACCAAGAGCATGCTTATGTATTAATAACGTCTAAAACGTGGAAAATTATTGACAAGCAAATTCATGAAACAAGAATATCAGCCGTCTCCTATTAAAACATCATTTTTAGTTCAATGGTCGATAGAAAGACCTTGTTAGCGAATAGAATTTAACCGCGAGTCAAATGCTGACTGACGTTTTTCATACCAATTGTTAGTCCATTATTTATACACTTAATTGACGAAGGATTTTTCCCGTTATTTCTCGATCATGACAGCGAGCACACGGCGAGTGAGACCGATCAGCAGGGGATGATCACTCCTACTTTGCACCTGATCCCACCTTTGATGTTTCGGAGGTCCGTGTTTGCTCTGCTCCTATATTGTATTATTTTAAGGACTTTTATTTTGAATACTGTTTGTCATCTCCTTATCCTTCTTCGTACAAGACGAATAGTATAATAACATTTTAGCTTATACATATCTCACAATTTTAGAAATTTCTAAAATTCGATGTTTCATAGACACTCTTGAAAACAAAATCAGAACAAACAACTCCTGTATTTTAAAGAAAATCGTGTAACTTATGTTTTTGTATGTGTAATCATTTTTTAACATAAAATTTACCAAATTTCTTTAAATTCATTTTTTTACACTCTTCCTCTCCTTTCACATAAAGATATTCCATGATGAAAAACTATGCAGCTACCGCGACTGATGATACCCGCACCGTGGTATTTAAAGCAACTACTCCAGAGGGATACGTCATTAGGGAACATCTTAATCAGAGTGCTACCTATAGAGGTCCTCCGAAAATTATGATAGCTCGACAACTAGCAATGGGAGTTTGTCTATATTTAATGATGCTGAATTGAATACTCCATAATGACAAAATTAATGACAGATGATACAAACACATTTTATCTTTGGAGACTCAATACACGTGACAAGCTTAGAAAACGTATTAATTATCTTGGGCAAAGAATACATAACAGTGTCTTGATTTAAAGATTTAATATATTTTGTTATTTTAGTTTTCAAGGTTGACTTTATAAGATTTATTCTTTTCTAGATGATGACTCCGACAACAAAACCCCGGAACCTCGTTTAGTTGCCCCAGAGATATTGCCCGGTTTCTCCGGACTACTGGCCATCTTTACGACCACTAGTAAAAGCAAAACCTACAGACAACAGTTATGATAACCATTCGTGATACTGATGTTTGTGTACCCCCGCTTTCAATGAAAGTGGGGGATATTAATTTCGGATTGTTTGTAACACAATCGACATGCGCAGTTTGGAGAAGACTTTAAAATTGTCTATGGCCTTAAGGAGGCCGCTTCTTATTTTCAGATCTGAAGATCAAAGTAGGAAATTCATATATCAATCAGTATTGTGACGACGTAATCCTATATTCTGACGAGCAGATGGAATGTCTAATGCATTCGCACAAGTGGTTTTGTTATTGGAATAGACAAAACTTTCAATAGTCTCAGGGTTCTCCATGAGCTGTTTTACTGTGTTGCTCCCGACACAGTAAAAATTTCTCCGATACAGTAACGATTTAAATTTCAGACATGCGACACATTAAAAATTTTGCCGACACAGTAAGAGTTGTGATAATTAGAAAATCTCAACACACAAATTTTCTCAAACAAAAACCTTAATCAAACAATTCTACCGTCTATTAATTCAAAAAGTTATAACACTTAATTACTAGGGCTTCACCTTGAGTAATCAATCAATTATCTCCTACGCCCTCAACGGACTTTACGCATGACGGAACAAAGACAATTCAATTTACCGGTCAATTGGTAGTTGCAATAAAACACATTGTATTATTTATGAAAAATATTTAAATATGTCTTTTCTCTAGAGCCACGGCTCTAGAATTATGTAAGCACTGTAAGTCAAACATAACCTCGTACCGAAGTCATTTAATTGATGTAAATAATTTCAGCATGTTCAAGGAACTCTTTAAAATATTTTACTGTTCTAAATTTCCTTTTTCTGTAATGCGGTAACTCGATCAAGAAACCTTATAAATAAACACGGCAAATCTACTTTCAAAAATGTTAAGTAGATCGACTATCGGTCAGAATTTCCTCTGATTTTCAGAACGTTTTTTCCCTTTGAATAGTATGTACGACCATACCATTTGTGTAAGGAATTCGCGATTTTTAAATAAGCGTGCGCTTGAAATCTTTTGTAATTATAATGAATTGTGATTCAGTTGCGAATTTGTTCGCGAAAATACCGCGAAATATTAGTGCCTCGCGTAAACTCTGCAACACAGTAAAACCTCAAATGATGGAGAACCCTGAGTCTTCTAGGCATATAATTTTCATTCTATTAACCGATTATTTGTCAAAATATCCTTTTCCACAAGCACAGCTTCCAGGACATTGGGTGACCGTATGTTAAACACTGGTTATTCTGACGCTGGTCTGTCTGGGATGTCATTCAGTACAACAGGCAGAGACAACGACAGATGGAGTGGGTATAACTGTAGTGTTCTGTATACTTATTTTGTTCTGTATCATTCAACATAGGAGACATGAGAAGCCATAATTTGACTGGGACGTGCTTCTTCACACCAGACGGAGATAATGACAGATAGAGTGGGTATAACTGTACTGTTCTACATAAATTTATAAAGGAGACGATACGTGACGCAATAACCTCACTGGGATGGAAATCACTACCTAAGATAGAGACAACAACAGGAAGAGTGGAGGTAACTCGGCTGCTTTAAAGGGTGGAAGCTGGAATAACATCAATTGCGTACATTATAAACTCAGGGAATTCTGACAAAGATCTGTCTGGGATGTCATTCACCACCTCAGGCAGAGATAATGACAGGAGCAGTGGAGGTAACTCGGCTACATGGTACTAGGGCGTGGGACTCTATATATATTTAAGAGTCAAAATCAGCAAGCATCGAACATAAATTGCGTACATTATAAATCCGGGAAATTCTGACAAAGATCTGTCTGGGATGTCATTCACCACCTCAGGCAGAGAAAACGACACAAGCTGTGGAGGTAACTTTGCTACAGGGTACTAGGTCGTGGGATTCTATATATATTTAAATATATCAAATATATCTATTGTAACTTGCACATTAGAAAAATAGAAGTCTCGCAATGATTTTTCAAGAACGTTAATAGCATATTAGAGTCGTTCGGTTGTGCTACGATCCTTCAGAACGTATATGAGAGAAGGATTATGTCCGTACCTTAATCAACAGGCTTTGGTGGTCGGAATACTGAATCATTCCTTACAGCTGAGTGCTACGAGACGACTATAATAGC
>PRKT01000506.1:95924-109313 GCA_003671525.1 Saccostrea glomerata
TTTTGTCAGGAACAGAGGTAGCGATCGTAAACTATTTTATTTTAGGCTGTTATTCCTTTCGAAGATCGATTTTATTGGGGGGGGGGGGTCAATGGAAAACCGCCGATTGACCTTTTCATTTATAGCGATCAATGTACAGAAACTGCGAAATGATTTCTGACATTTTGATAAAAGTTTGAATGGTACTGAAAGCATAGGCGTCGGAAGCAAATTGAAATGGGGTGAGTGGGTTAAACCAACAAGGAAAGGTAAACCCCAATTTTAAATGCCTATATATTATGTCTATCTTTGCAAAAAAGAACCTCCCCACGGTTCCGACGCCTATGTCAAGTAAAAAATGGGGACCTTTAACATGTTTAATGTGAAATTACTATTTAGAGACAAGAATAAGAATTAAGGCAATTTGAGAAAGAACGTATAACAGGATACGCTTAGTAAAGTACGGAGGGAATGTCGACAAATTAATGTTAGTATTCTTGAAGTTTAAAATGTTGACTTAACTCATTTATCAGTTATTGCCACGGTTTTGAAATTAGCATCATTCATTCATTCATCAGTCAAAGTCTTGTTACATTATGGCTTGATGCCAAATTGTGGGCGTGACTTAAAAACTGTGGTTCTTCTGGCAAATACACCACAGCAACATCAAAGTAAAATCTGAATTTACCGCCAGTCCTATGGTACAAAATTATGAATTTCATAAACTTAGGGTCAGGGGTTTATGTCATTAACCCTAATGTGTTGATTGTTGTTTTGTCAATTATGTCATGATCCCTCATGGTTGTGTGCATATGGGAATAAAATTCTACCTGTAATATGAATAAAAGGGGGAACAAATCTTTTAAATACTCAAAGGAAGAGTAGGGGTGTATCAGGCGTTGTGACACATTTTCAATGCAAACAGTTGCACATATTGAGGCAAAATACATTTTAACATTTTCAGAAATGTAATGCTGGACACGATGTTCACACATGGACTTCCTAGCCCCTGCTTCCCAATGGCGTATTTCTGGGGAATTTTCAAGCTCTTGCATCTGTAACTCTCTCCGGCAACAATTTCACTAAGATTGCCCTTTTTGCCCAGTTCGTCGGACTCGGATTTCCAAGCAATAGATCACACTCAAGAGTGCAATACAAGTATGAAGCACCAGTGGTCGAAAAGTACTTGATGAATTTCAAATCATCTATTGTAGAAAAGCACAGGGCAGCTGCAGTAGGTTTTAGTAAAAGTAAGTTGTGATTTTGACATTTTTTGCTTTTTCATTTTGCAGCTGCAGAACTAAAAAAATGTCTTGACATCATTTACTAGGTGGCAGAATGGATTCTCCGGGGTACTCGGCCAAGTACTGTACTTATACAGTTATGAATCAGTCAGGCAAGAAAATCTTGGCAATGGAAACAGTTGACAAAAGGGAATGTCAACTTAAATCTGGGTCAATGGAGGCTGAGGGATTTAGACGAGCCATGACTTCGCTCAAAGAGGAGGGTGTTATCCTGAAGGAAGGGTCCAGTGGTGACCTCTCTGGTCTTCGGTGGGGGTTAGTAACTCGTAGATTTTGATTTTTGAGGTTTGGTATTAAAAATCACAGATTTTCTTAACCTGTGTGAAATTTCCAGGTATTTCATTCCGTATTGAATACATACTTTTCTTTCATCGCATCTATGTCCTGCCACAGTAAAAAATTAATTTTTTTACTTTTTATTCTCATTTTATACCCCACCCTCGTATAAAACGTAGGTAAAAGGTATATTTCTTTTGCACACGACCCCCTTACAGGTGATGTAACAGGTATAGAAAAGGGAGGTCAAAGGTGCACACGGGCCCCTAATTTTTTGCACACGGTTCTTTACAGATGATGTAACATGTAAAAAAAGCCAGGTTAAACGTGCACACGGGCCCCACACCAGGTATATAAAGCAAAACTGTAAAATTTAAAAGATCAGTCTTAGTTGACATTTTTCAAAAAACTGGACACAGGACTGGTGAAGAAATCCCCCAGTATTATGTGACACCTGAAGGATATGAAGGACCATCCATGGCAGAGTTAATAAAGGATGCAGTGGATTTGGATTTGAATTTTGGACATGTATAATTTTCCTGAAGACATAAATAAAGAAGATATGAACATTTTAAATACAACTTTGGATGGGATTGTTAACATGCTATCTGCTCTGGATAACAAGATGAATCAACTGAACACCAAGATGAATGATGTTGATAGCAAGGTGAATAAATTGAACACCAAGGTGAGTGATCTTGAAAACAAGCTGGATAAATTGAAATGTTACAACAGCAGTGGATTTTGTTACATTAGTGCCCAATTATCCCCAATCACAAAGTCATTAACAGGAAAGACAAACTAGAACTGTCCAATAGGGACAAATACCCCCCGCTGGGTTTTTCAGAGAAGGTGCCAATTCAAAAATACTTTATGGATCTAGAGGTGTTCACAATTTACTAACAAAAATTTGCAGTGAAATATAATTGCTCATCATGCATGTTTCTAAATGAATGAAACAAAGGTGCAACCAAATGAAACATCAATATTAATACATTGTAATTCTATTGTAACATTATTTATTTATTTACTTTTTTTATTATTTATTTTTTTTTTTATTTCTGTATGAAAAAAATATATTGCAATTATGTGTTATGTCACTCTGCAAACTGATTGTTGAAAAAAAAAATCATTATACAAAATCAAATTAATCTTGATAACTTTATATCAAATTCATTTGAAAATAAAGAGCTGGTCATCCAGTAATGAAGTGCTTTGACAGACAATAAATTACAATTAAGAGAATAAGAAAAGAGAGATCTTTAATTCTTGTGCCTGATTCCCAGGAGATTACACATGGTTGATAGTGAGATGCCTTAATGTTCAACTTCCCACACCAAACTCATTAATTTATCTTTAACTGGATGCATGTCCAGTCATTATTCCCAAGAGATAAATAAAATTACATTATCTTCTGTGCAAGGTAAAAACTGTTTTTAACACTTGATGATGTTTCTTTTTTTTTAGTTTATATGAGTAGTTTTAATCTGTAGTATTTTTGTACAGATATTCTAGATTCTGTGTCTCAAACCTTATACATGCATGAGCCCAAAATGAACAAGTTAATTAAAATAAAAAAATAAAACCTGTAAAATGCAAAATAAATGAACAAAAAGAGTTGAAAATTACAATTGCACACCTTCATATGGTGAATAATAAGTGTACAAATTTTCAGATTAATCCTTGCAATAGTTTCTGAGAAACGGTCCGGACAAAACCACAAAATAAAAATGAAAAAAACACCTGTAAAATTCAAAATAATAATCGAATCAAGATGAAAATACCAGGTGCACAACTTCATATGGTGAATAATATTTGTACAAATTTTCAGACAAATCCTTCCAATAGTTTCTGAGTAATGGTCCGGACAAAATCTCGTCTACAGACAGACAGACAGATGGACAGACGGACATGGTGATTCCAATATACCCCCCCTAAACTTCGTTTGCGGGGGGTATAAAAATGAGAGGGAGGGAACCACTTACCAGAAAAAAGAAGGACCAGGGGGATCAGGAGAGAGTAAGAAAATTAAACAGATGGATCCATGCTACGTATTAGTAAAAGACATACAAAAAACTGAAGAGAAAAAAATCCTCGGGAAACCAAGAGGAAACTAGCCCTGACCACTAATAAGCCACGGAAGAAACATAAAATGTAATTGTATTTTTTCATTGTGAATAAAATCTGTCTTGTTCTTGTATTGTGTGTTAGTGTTCTTGTTTTCAGAAAATCCAGGTTTGTTATTGTTTTCGGAAAATCCAGTTTGAACTGGTTTAGGCTGTCTAGACTGTGAATGAATGCGTGACGTCATAATGACATTCTTTTGAGTCGCTGCCAAAAATCGTAGTACCAACGTATAGTATAATGGAAACACAGTGTAAACACCCCGTAAAAGACATAGGGGGTGTGTACTGAATTGACCCACCTATCCCCCACCCCAAGGATTGTACTGAGTTGACCCCTTATCCTCCCAGCCAATCAGAATCCTCCATTTTTTGACCTCATTTGCATAAAAAGTGCACTCAGTTGACCCACCCGGCTAGGCCCCTTATACTACTGACGGATTATATACACGTGCGATTGTTGATATGTTGTTTTTAATTTCATGCGAATACAAATGGCTGAAGGCAAAGGCCTTAAAAAACTGATGTCCATCCTTGCGCCAAACTACAAAATACCGCCCCGTAATAATATAAAATCTAGGAGCGAAAAAGTGTTAGAGAATTGTAAATCCGATCTGTTGGCAGAACTTGATCAAGATCAGTTGATACTGTTTGTAGCTCTCTGACTACTGATACCTCGACGTCAAACGCAACAATGGGATACATTACAATTACAGAGAATAATATGTTTTTAAACAAAAACACTGTGAACCACTTATGATTTTATTTTGTGTTTTTCTCCTCCTCTCAGAGCATGTAGTTTTATTTCCTCAATGTTTTATATATATGTATTTACTTGTTTATATTTTTTCACACTTTTACCGAGTACCCGAGTACTCGATCGGAAAAAACGTCCGATTAACCGAGCAATAAAAATTGACCGATTTGACATCCCTAGTATAAAATCTTCATTTTAAGTTCAATGGTTGATACAAAGACCATTTTAGGTAATACGATTTAACACTGAGTCAAATGCTGACTGACGTTTTTCATACTTATTATTAGTCCATTATTTATACACTGAATTGAAGGATTTTCCCGTTCTTTCCCGATTATGACAAGGAGCACACGGCGAGTAAGACCGGTCAGCACTGAGCAGGGGATGCTCACTCCTCCATGGCACCTGATCCCACCTCTGATGTTTCCGAGGTCCGTGTTTGCTCTGCTCCTATTTTGTATTATTTTATGGACTTTAATTTTGAATACTGTTTGTTATCTCCATATCCTTCTTCATACAAAACGAACAATATATTCAAAATTTATCTTACACATATCTCACAATTTTAGAAATTCTTAAACTTCCATAAGTTTTAAAGACATGAAAACAAAAGTCAGAACACATGTATTTCAAAGGTTATCTTATAACTTATGATACTATATGTGTAATCGTTTTTTAACATTAAATTGGCCAATTTTTTTTTTGAATTCATTTTTTTTTCAAACTCTTCCTAACCTTTCAATTAAAGATAATCCATGATGAAAAACTATGCAGCTACCGAGACTGATGATACCCGCACCGTGGTATTAAAAGCAACTACTCCAGAGGGATACGTCATTAGGGAAAATATTAATCAGAGTGCTACCTATTGAGGTCCTCCGAAAATGATGATAGCTCGACAACTAGCAATGGGAGTTTGTCTAAATTTAATGATGTTGAATTGAATACTCCATAATGACAAAATTAAGGACATATGATACAAACACAGACTCAATACACGTGACAAGCTTAGAAAAAGTATTAATTATCTTGGGCAAATGACTTTTCGGGAAGCATAACAGTGTCTTGATCTAATGATTTAATTTATTTTGTTTTTTAGCTTTCAAGATTGACTCTATAAGATTTAAATGACTCTGACAACAAATCCCAGGCACCTCGTTTCGTTGTCCCAGAGATATTGCCCGGTTTCTCCGGATTACTGGCAAGCGTTACGACCACTAGTAAAAGCAAAACCTACAGACATCCCACTATTGACAGAGACAGCACCCCCTACATCAACGCAGGACCTTTCTCCGTTTGTTGCAGTTGAAATTTGGACACCGCCTTTCAATTACCCTCTCAGAGAGGAGCTTTATGCTTTAAACGAAGTAGTAGATAGTGTCCCTGTAGACCTGCTGCAGACATCTAGGATTGTGAATCATATTCAAGATTTTATGAAAAAAGCTCCAGTGACTTTCTTTGATAAAGGAAAGTTTGACGTTTATCAGCTACAGAGTGATATATGGCTAGAGTCTCAGTAGGCCCCTTAAAATGAATATCTTAATTTTACTATATATTTAGCTTTAATTTGTACAGCTTTTTATGCGACCTTTTTTGGTCATATTTATTTTGATCAAAATGCCGTTATTTTAAAAATATGAAATCATAAAAATTACGTTTTCCCGCCATTTTAGCATATTTTGTATAAAACTGCTTATTTTCAAGCAGTTTTTCTTCCAGGAAATATAGAGCGCAGCCTAGAACAAGCTTTATATTTTTCCCAAAGATGTATCTATCCAATATCAATTAGGGACAGAAAAAGTATGTATGTTCTACACTGCGCTCTATGTTTCCCATAAGAAAAAAACCTCAAGGATAAGGTATATTTTTGGCTTTTTTTGTTAGATAGACGAGACATTTCCCAACATTATGCAATTATCGCTGATGATTTGATCAATTTTGCAGATACAGTAATCAATTTACAAAATAAAATCAAAGTCTTTGAAAAATTTTGCTATAAATATGGCATCCAAAATTAATTTATATATGTGAAAGATCATGGTGTTGAAACCTGATCTTATAAAAACACTGTGAACATGTTACTATTTGTAATTATGTAGTGTTGAATGTTATTGCAACATTTTACTCCACTTTTTAAAAGGAGTAGAAAATTCATAAGAATTTAATAAGCATATAGTTTTTATCTTTACACATTGTATCGGCCTGATCTGAAATGATAAATTTAACATTTTAATAATTGATTGTACTTTGGGCCGTTGGCCTGTAATACTCAATTCAATAAATTTCTTGAATCTTGCTGGAAGACAAACAGCATGGAGATAAATGAAATTGTTATTAGCATAGACAGAACTCACAATAAAGGGCATTTCAAGGGTTAAACTTTTAAACTTTTTAACCGATTATACGTCAAATTAATTTCAGTTACTTTTTTGCAGAATACCGCTTCTAGGACCTTGGGTGACCGTATGTTAGACACAGGGGATTCTAACGCTGATCTGTCTTGGATGTACTTCAATACCCCAGGCAGAGATAACGACAGATGGAATGGATATAACTGTAATGTTCTATGTTCTTATTTTGTTCCGACATCATTAGACATAGGAGACGACATGAAAAGCCATAATCTGACTTGGATGTGCTTTAGTACACACGACAATGACAGACACGCTGTGGAGGTAACTGTGCTGCTATTGGGGTTGGGGGCTTGATTATTATAAAATGTGAAATGTACATTATAAACACGGGTAATTCTGACGCCGATCTGTCTGGGATGTCATTCTCCAACACAGACAGATATCACGACAGGAGCAGTGGAGGTAACTGTGCTGCTATCAGGGATGGAAGATGGATATACATCAGCTCTGAACAGTACATTATGACCACGGGGAATTCTGACGCCGATCTGTTTGGGGTGTCATTCTCCAACACAGACAGGGATAACGACAAAACGACTGGATTTAACTGTACTGCGCTATATATGTTTATCCTGTCGATATCTATCTAAATAGGACACGATACCTGGGATGTACTTTTTTACTTCAGACAGAGATAACGACAGAAGAAGGGGAGCTAACTGTACTTATATATATTTATATTACTTATGTTTATCTTTCTCTATAAGAGACAACATACGAAGCTATCTGTCTGGGACTAACTTTAGCACCAAGGATAATAAAAGAATAGAGGGGCGGAAAAAACTATGCTGGTACTGGTGTCTATTTGTTGTACATTTTGCACGAGTACAGCTGCCAAACCTAGGTTGACAGAATATCTTAATGTGAAAACAGTGGTTGTTTTGATCTGTCTTGGATGAACTTTACACCACACAAACAAAAGTTCGGGAAAAAGCTGTGCAGCTGTTTACGAAAGAGACTTGATGCTCCACAACCTTTCAGTTATGATAACCATTCGTGATACTGATGTTTGTGTACCCCCGCTTTCAATGAAAGTGGGGGATATTAATTTCGGATTGTTTGTAACACAATCGACATGCGCAGTTTGGAGAAGACTTTAAAATTGTCTATGGCCTTAAGGACGCCGCTTCTTATTTTCAGATCTGAAGATCAAAGTAGGAAATTCATATATCAATCAGTATTGTGACGACGTAATCATATATTCTGACGAGCAGATGGAATGTCTAATGCATTCGCACAAGTGGTTTTGTTATAGACTCTATTCACGCACGCGCTAAAGTTCGTAGCGATAACGAGGCTGACCTGACAAAAAGCACATGTGCGAGCAGACGCTGAAAATGGACAGCCATGCGAAAACAGGCTCCGCGGCTTATTGTTGCGTGCCGCTTTGTAGCGAGGACAGTCGTCGGGGTACAGCAACATCCTTCCACTCTTTTCCAAAGGATCCATCTGCACGGAAAGAGTGGATTATTAAAATACGGCGAGACGAAGGCCATGACTTCCATGTAAGTTTTTCACGTGCCTGACTCTGAGTTTGTCGGTTTTGTGAATATATAAAAATCCCTCACTGAAACAACTGAAAAAAGTCACAGATTTTTAATTTTGATTATATTTTCCTTTAATTTCGTTGAGTTTTGACATACTGGACCCTTTTATTTAGTCACAGTAAGGCGATAGATTTCACATCACCAGTGATGTTTACGTCCATCTTGCTATAATATAAACTGCACATAAGCGAGGTTTCGTATCATCTCGCACTTTCATTACATCTCTACATGGTTTGAAGTTAAATTATTACATTTCGATACAACACCTTTTAATACATTTTCCAGTCATTTAAGGTAGGACAAAACAGTATCCGAAATGATATCTTTTCGGATGTCCTCGCGTAACGCAAACGTTTATGTGATCAAACTTTAAAGCGTTTCAGAGAGGCGTCCAGAGATACAGACGACAACGTCATGTTTAAAAGAGATAAACACGGACAGTTCGTAAGCTCGAATCATACAAATAAAAAGTCGTCAAATCGAGGTGCACATCTGCGTAAAACCAAACTGCAAGCTATAAATCATGAGTATCGCAGCACTGTTAAGGCTTACTATGAGAAATCAACGGAAAATAAAAGTGCAAAAAACGGGAAAATTTTAAAATTGAATTTATTTTTATTCAGCAATTCTATTACCACAGAACTTAAATACTTATGGAAATAGCATGGTATTACATACTCTGTACTGTGTAGAGTTTGGTCTCATCGATGGAGAGTCACGTGATGAACGCATAGCAGGTACACGGAATGTAGGTCAATAACAAATTTCAATATCGCAAGGGCATACCCTAATTGAAATTAAGAATTCAAGCTATTAATTTTTTCTGTGTACTTTGTAGTTTCTGAAAAGTGCTGCTGCTTTGAATAGAATTCGCGTTTTAATACTTAAATGTTTAAGTAAATAGGCCAATGTCGAAATATGTTAGAATTTTACCAAATATTTTGTGCACTTATAAAATCACGGCCTCGATTTAAAGAAAGCAGCAGCACTTTTCAAGTTAAGGAATATATCCTTTATCTATATTTAAAAAAATGGTTCAGATCTATGCAGTGTATGCCCTTGCGAAAGTACGATTTTATGAGGCATCTCGATGTAAAATATACGTAACCTGTACATAAAACACGACATAATTAATAAGATACATTCTCTTTGTAGTTAATTAACAATCGCACTAAACAAAGGCTATACCTTGGTATTAGTCGACTACTTAAAATCTGTAAATAATATTACGTTTAATAATAAAACACATTTTTCGTTGATAAAGAATTTCTCAATTTTCCTCTCCCAGCACATGAAGTACGTCATTTTTACCAGTATGACGTCATGTTTACAGGTTCATCGCGACGAGTGCTTTGTCTACAACAAGCTACATGGGATTTAACTAGCAACTTTTTTTAATGCATTGATAAGTTATATAATGTTGTTTATTATGCTAATACTGTTCAGCGTTGCAGATTATTTCATTTACACGTATAATGAGAACGACATAAATGTCATGTTTTTGTCTGACGTCATAGTAAACTTTTCCCGTATAAATTAGGCCCCGCCCCCTTATTCAAGCCTTAACAATGCTGCGATGATGACGAAGAGGTTGTGTTTGATGGTGCACAGGCAAACATTGGATGCGAACTTGAGGTGGGTGGTGGGGCCATAGACGTCGACGAAACAACGGACGATTGGGCAACAGGAAGACGGATTGTAGAATTGGGCCATCTCGCCACACAGATGTTTTGCCACATATGCAAATCCCCGCTGCACCTTATTGACACTGTGTGGGAAAAACGCTATGGGCTTGGATCCATATTACACATAAGGTATAACCAGATATAACGTACATCACTTCTTCTTTTATTGCAATGAGATCTGGTTAAATATTTTAATATTTGTGAAATTCTTTAATTGAACAATTTCAAATGAAGTTTATCAGGGAAAATTTTAAATGTACTTTGTAAAACTTCTAATGCTCCTTGCAGAGCAGATTTAGATGAAGAAAACGTGTGGACAAGAATACTTTTTTTTCAAGTTTCCAATTTTGGAACCACCATTTCATTTCCAAGAATACTTAAGCTATTAAAATCTATAAAACAATGATTTTGTTAAAAAAAAATACCCATGGATTAAAAATATTTTTTTCAATTTTCAACAATTTAGGATTTTCATTCATTGCTAAAAAAAGAAAATTCAATAGAATCACTAAATTTTGAGAAGCATATAAATAAAAGAATTAATCATGCATACCAATGCTTTCAAGGGATATGCAAAGATACATAATTCATCTAAACTAAGCATAAGTATAAGCGTGATAAAGCATGTAGCTGAGAAACACATCAACATCTGACACAGGGGGTATTGAAGAGGAATTTTGTTTTCTCTAATATCAAACTTGATGATTTTTTTTTTCATGGAAAAATATCAAATGTCTAATTATACTCAATCAAAATGTTAAGCTTTGGTATTTGTCCAGAAAGATTGAAAATAACAAACTCGTTTATAAAAAAAATGTATTATATGATAAGTATATCTAAAAATGACTGCAATTAGAGTCGTTCGGTTGTGCTACGATCCTTCAGAACGTATATGAGAGAAGGATTATGTCCGTACCTTAATCAACAGGCTTTGGTGGTCGGAATACTGAATCATTCCTTACAGCTGAGTGCTACGAGACGACTATAATAGCCGGTGTTGGGCTATAACAA
Source organism: Saccostrea glomerata (assembly GCA_003671525.1). NCBI lineage: Eukaryota > Metazoa > Mollusca > Bivalvia > Ostreida > Ostreidae > Saccostrea > Saccostrea glomerata. Next base: position 107,021 of record PRKT01000506.1, read on the forward strand.
ACGTGGTTTGAGGGAGCTCGCAATTGCTGTAAAACAGTTGGATTAACCTGTTAACCCCGATTTCCGTAGAAATTCAGTTTATAATGACATAGAATCAAAACTAAAGAAAGCCGACCTTCCGGCTGAGATTCTTTTAATATTGAAAAGTATAGGTCATATTTTGCACACATTCCAGATTTCGGACTCGTAGATGATATTTATTTGATATTTAACAATAATGAATATAGATGGACGAAAGCTGAAGGGTTAAAATTCCTTTCAAGACTACAGATTGTTTTTTAGACGAACATGTAGAAAGTCTATTGTTTAAACTGCTTAAGGCTTGATGAGTTACATATCAAGTTTGAATATCGTTCCGATTTAATGACTTTTTACGGAATTACGGCCTTTTCAATTTTTATGGGTTTTCTGCACTTTTCTCCTAAACGCTTGTAGATATTGAGCTGGTTTTTAGTATGAGACTTTACCTTAATTAGTTATAGATCAAGTTTCCATTTCATTCTGCTTAATTGATTTTTGAAAGAATTAAGGCATTTTTATTATTTTAATTTTATAATTGGGCCTCTTGTTTTAAAACTAGTGGCATTTCTGAAAACTATCCAAAACCGATTTCCCATTCAGAAAGTGACTGTTATCAAACTCTTGCCAAGGGAAAGAACCAGGCTCATCAGCCCTTCTGTGTACAGTACACGTGTCTTGAATGCAAACAGAATTTTGAAGGAACAGTGTTCCACATGCAGTCTTACCTACTGGCGCTTGCGTGGGTTTACGAACAGTGGTGCTGACATTTACTCAGATGGTGTGCACATGAACACTATGGTAATGCGGAAGTATTTCCGCCAAGTGAGAGGGATCCTGTTGTCCCAACAGACTTATGTAGCAACGGTATAGCCATGATGTCATGAGCTTCTGGCTGAACTGAACAAAAAACAGAAAGAAAAAAATCATAGCAATTATATCAATCTGTTGTTACTTGTTAGGCTAAACTTACTTAAATTTATAGTGGACTTAAATTATATTTATTTTTCATCTTTGTAATCATAGTTACTTGACTTAACAGGCTTAATGCCATTTGTAACCTGTCATACTAATCATATACTTATTCCCTCGCGCAATTAGTTGCGGAGGGGATGTAGCATCGCGAATGTGCGTATGTATGTGTGTTAGTGTGTTTGTTACACCTTGTGGGCAAGATTGACAGAAAACCTCGCATTTACAATTCACAGCAGTTACATACTTGAGTGGCAGTATAAATAGATGAAGCCTATTCATTTTCAAATTCATTGTTGAAATATTTCTTTAGATATTGCGTTTTCCCTGTCTCGAAACCCTGACCTTTTCTGTACGAGTTTAAAATAATTATTTCCGGTAGGGAACCAGTTTAAGAGCCAGTTTTAAAAAGTTTAAAAGACGTGTTATCCGAATTAAAAGAATTTGTTTAACGGTTACATTACCAAATTCCAACAGGTGTCTAGGACTTTGGGTGCACGTTATTCCTGAAAGCTGTAAATACAATCCTCAAGTTCAAATTAACCTCTTGATATACATATGTACAATTTTATTTCTCATCACGAAAAAAAAAATGCATATAGCCTGGAACTGTGAGATATACTTAGGTATGTAAATAATTAAAATTGCTGAGAATTGCACATAAAGCATACGTGATGTTTCTGCTAGGTATAAGGGAAACTGCCCAATTACGTACGCATATTATGCCCCCATCCCTCCCAAAAATGCAATGCAATGATTTTGGTTAAAAATAAACATCTCCCACCCCCGATAATTTTGTTTAAAAATAAATATTGCTGCTGAAAAACAATATATTATCTTATATTAAACTTTTACTAGCCCAATTAGGCATCCATATTATGCCCCCTCCCCCTTCAAAATGCTTTGCATTTAAAGCATTTTGTAAAAAAAAAAAAAAAAAAAAAAAAAAAAAAAAAAGACAGTAGGGGTACTGGCGCACTTTGGAATATTTTAGTTTTTTTTTTAAATCAATACAATAATTGATTAGTAAATAAAAAAATAAACTTATAAACTGCATGTATTTAATCATTATAAAAACAATGTTTTTATTTTTAAAATTGACGATACAAGCAAACTAAATAATCATATACCCGAAAATGGGATTTGTTTCGCATATTCTATGTAAACTGATTAACAATGAATATGTATCAAAGTATTTTTGAAGCATATTTAAACTACTTTTAATTATTTTACTTCCATGATGGATATCAAAATAACCGTCTCATTATGCACAATCTTTACCCGTCAATAGTTTCTTTGATAC
>PRKT01000506.1:110943-124223 GCA_003671525.1 Saccostrea glomerata
TCTTACGGATCGTTGTTTACTTGCGTTTTTCATTTCCGAGATTAAAGAGTGAAGATGTATCCCGAACGCAAAGATCGTCATTTACAAAAAACAATTGCTGATTGGTCGACCTGAGTGTACTGAAATCCAATCAGAACTCTGGAAATAAAATCCCGATTTCTATGAACACCGTAGGCCAAGGGTTTATGAGGAGAATAGCGTGTCAGAAACCCTTGGCTAGCGAAGATGAAAAGATGCTGGCACGAAAAGATCCCTCACTTTTAAATGGTTGTCAGTTCCTATTTCAGGAAAGAATGTGCAACACTCCACCGGCAAGCCTACATATGAGCATAAAATTCCTGAGAGGGACATTAAACAAAATACATTGTATAATCAATCTTTAACATGTTTAATGTCCCTCGAGAGAACTTATTTCTCATGAAATATTGCCATTAGCCCATTACTAGTGAAGCTTATAAAAAGTACAACTACCAAATGCCGGTATTATTGCACACCTCTACGGACATCACATGTTTGTAATCTTTCTCTTTTTTAACGACTAAAGACGGATCATGACATCAAATAACTGCTAATATTCAGAACGAATGTATTCCCGATTTCCGAATTTTAAAAATAGCAAAACGTGAGGAGTAGTTAAGACTAACAATCCGTACAAATTACAGCTAAATCGCAAGTGTAAACATGTCTGCCAATATCGGGGGATGAATCCCAACCTGACAGACCTTCATTAAACATATTGAAACGTGCATGTGTATCCGGCTATCCGCTGACGAAAATTCTTGTTTCTGCAGTCCTTTGATAATTAATAAGCTCGGCACAAAAATGGACAAGACACCTATACCACAAAACACCCCATTTAAATATGTCCATGTCCGACAATTCGTCGTAATGAAGCATATTCTTCCGTATTGTACATTTCTTCCTTGTTCGTATCCGAATTGCATTTGTACGAGTTGGCGTAACACTATCGCTACTGCACCTTTTCAAGTTGTACCAAAAAGAGTCGCAATTAACGGCAACTTTTTTGTAACAGGCTTTAGTTTGATATGAAACAGGTTGTTGAGGGTTCTGGACAAGACTTCTTGCCAAATGAAATATCAATTAAAAGCCAAATGAGAAAACCCTGCAATATTCATAATAGTACAGTTCATCATCTTCCACCCGTGTGGTGCAGTGATTGAGAGCCTGCGCTCTCCTGTAATGAGTTAATGATCATGTCGCAGATTCAAATTACGCTGTGGGACGTGAAGACAGTACGTTTACATACTTCATGTTCCATGTCGTAGTAGATGCTTGCACAAACATTATCCTTTTCTGCTCAGGGGACGTCTTCATATGAGTGAAAAATTCTCGAAGAACGTAAAACAATATACAATCAATGGGACTGCGTGCCGAGTACCTTGATTGATTGTATGTTTTTTTAGGCCACTCTCGGTAATTTTTCACTGATATGGAGACGCCACCACTTTCCGATGGAGAGATGCAAATTTTTTCTATATTCAGCACTCAGGGCCATTGAGCAGGGGGGATCTTTTTTCGTAGTAGCATCTACTGCAACACGGTACATCGTTATATAAGGTCTTTTCCGAAGGACCAGTCACCATGTAACTCAAAGTATGAAGCAGTTCTAGTTATATTGAATTCAGTACATGCGGCGACAAAGGATTGTACACTTTAGAGAGTGTGTAATTACAATTGAAAACCAAGTTTGTCATTTCTCGTTCACTTGGATCCATGTCTTAAGGTTTCGTCAAAGGTCAACATGTCCAAAAATTTATTTTTACAATAGCCCCAAAACTATGTGAGGTATCAAGTTAAAACCTTTACAGTTTATAAATTTTTCATTGATTAACAGATAGAAAGTATCACTCGATAAAAAAATACTTGAATACTAAAAAAATTCTAAAAGAAATGCATACATTTTCAAAAATACACCTAATTTATTCTGTGCTCTTAGTGAAAACCATCATTGCAGAAACAAAATATGTTTATTAATGAAGGGCAAGTTGGGCTTGGATAGCCTCTGGAAATTTGTTTTCCCTGTTTTTTTTGTCCAAATGTTTAGACTTGAAAGTGAAAGTACATTGCAAATGGCGAATTCTAGAGGGGCCTTGTCTTTATACATGTCATGCTTTCAATAACAGCCTTTCAGAGACCATTCACATCCAACTTGCCCTTCGATGATAAACATATATTATTTCTACAATGTTGGTTTTCACGAAAAGGACAGAATTAAGCAGGTGCATTTTTCTTAAAATATGCACATTTTTTGATAATTTTTTTTTTCAAAAAATATCTTTATAAAAATATTTGTTATCAAGTGATACTTTCTATCTATTAATCAATGATATATTTATAATCTGTAAACATTTTGACTTTATACCACACATAGTTTTGGAGCTATTGTGAAAATAATTTTTTAGACAAGTTGACCTTTGACGAAACCTTAATGGACGTCAGGGTTGGTAAGTTTGAATACTAATGATTCTTGATGGGAATGTGGTCTGGTCAATCTCATGAATCGCCCTTATGTTAACGTGGTAAAATCCGGAGTCTGGAACACTTGTGAAGGGGTTGCAATCAAGTCTTATTATATCCTTTACATCACGGTGACTTTCGTGTTTTGATGTTTGTTCCTTCATCTTCATCTTTTCAGCTGTAATCCTCGATTTTTTCTTCACAATTACTGCCATTTTCACCTCTTGTTGGCGTCAAAAGGGACTGGGTCGATTCAGTTTGATAGAAAGCAACTGTTTATTCAATACAAACACCAAGTTAAATTGATATAGACAACAAAACTAATTTTAAATAACCGGCGGTGGGAAACATTTTGAGTCTTTCATGAGATCCACATCTCAAACACCGAGATCAAGTAGGATGCTTTACTCATTCATGAAAATGACGCATGAGTGAGGCAGCAGATTCTGCGGAACGATATGTGTAAGTGGATGTCTAGTTGGGCGAAAACCTCCTGTTGGACCATACACGTATGGTGAAATTTTCAGATAAAAGCGAGCAGTACGAGTCTGAAGGGGTCCTTAGGAGAGTGTTACCTCCGAAATTGTCTTTTAGTTCATCACCAAAGAAGTCTACCCCACAGAAGAGACACAGACAAAACAATTACATAGGCAGTGTTGCATTGCATTTTCGTGTTGATGAATTAAAACTTTTTTTGGAGTTTCCAGAATAAGTGTGGAATGTCTCAGATGTAAAATTTCTGAGATATGTGTTGAACAAGGTGTATCAGGGATTCTATGCAGACATTCTACTTAGGGATCACCTAATAGAATACCTCTAGAAAATCGCCTTCTTATATTCTTGTGGTACATGGCTAGCCGGGATAAATATGCAGCCATAGCTGACAAATTTGGTGTGAGCGAAAGTACGGCCTCCTATGCAATACTTAGTTTAATAAGATTTATACATGATTACTTATTGAGTATAATTTTATGGCAAACGCCTCAAGAACAATAAAAAATGAAGGATATGTTCATGGAATTTAAACACTTCCTAGGTATTGTTGGAAAGATAGATGGAACACATATTTCGAGAAAGAAACTATTGTTCAGGGGGATAGACTACTACATGTATAATCGTAAGGATTATTATTCTATTTTTGCAAGTAGTTCAAGAGGATTTAAGATTTACAAACATTTTTGCTGGATTTCCTTGGGAAAGTGCAGGAGAATCGAGTTCTTCGGCAATCACCACTCTTTCAGACTGGCCCAGCATCATGTGGTGAAGGATATTTTTTAGGGGACTGAACATACCCTAACACGTCTTTGATATTAATTCCCTTTAGAGACAATGGTCGTCTTACAAATGTGCAGAGCTGCATTACAATACAAAACTTTTGTAAGTGTGTGTGTGGAGGGGGTTATAATGTATGTAATAGCAGCGCACCTGTACCTTGACACATCGTACACACTTTTTTCTAAACTTCTCTGTTAACCTCAGTGGTTGGTAATCTTCTTCGTTTGGGATCAGCGGAACTTTCCTGTGGGGAATACATTCTTAACACGACAAGGCTTACTTTCCTTACTGGGCTTGTCCCAAACACACTTACAATCGGTCCCCACCTTTGTATGCCTAGCCTTATGGCGGTCACAAAAAGCTGCAAGAGCAAATGGCAGGGCCGTGCAGTGCTTGCAAGAACCATCATCACTTAAACAGAAAAAGTAGCATGTTAATAATTGATTTTGGGATTCACATTATTTATATGATAAATACTATCACTGTGATTAATAATAAAGCACAGAGCTGGACTTACGCAACACAGGAGCAGCCACCTGACAAGACATTGCCATCAACCTTTACCAGTAACAATGTTGTATAAGGGTGGTCTGATTGACGGGTTTCTGGCGTTGTTCTGCACATGATATAAGAATATTATGGATCAAATAATCAGACTCGAACACGGTCAACGTGATTGTTCTGATACAACAAATAACCCCTTTCTTCTTTGTAGGAATGAATGCGATTTCTTTTATCCCAACCAAAGTTAATCAAGTGTACAAAACATCAGCAAAGTCTATGTCTGGAACCTTCTTTAGATCACATAATTTAACCTGAAAATGTTGTAATACTTCAAATAAAATTCTGAATATTATAAAATCTCATAAATTTCAAATGCTCTATCCAGTGTGCTATCTTTGAAATCAAATATTGTTGCAAATATTTTTTTTAAAAAATACAATATTTTAATTCTAAAGTAAAAAAAAAATACATGTACATACCTGCGTACAAAATCATTGTGTGACATTAAGGGTCCTTAATTATTTGGGCATGTTTTTTTTTTTGTTTTTTTTTAGCTTTACTTACTTTAACACATGACATGTATTACTGAGAGGTACAGACAATGTTTGTGAAAATCTTTTTGTTCTGGAACATCCTAGGGCAAGCTACAATACTGTTTTATTATACCCCCGCTCCGAACGAGAGAGGGTATACTGTCTAACCCTTGTGTGTCTGTCTGTCCGTCCGCCCGTCTGTCCTTCCATTTGTCCGTCTGTAACAAATTTTTCGCAGTTTTCTCAGCAAATACTGATCGCAGATGCCTGAAAGTTTGACACAATCTTTTCTGAGGTATGCCATACAGTTGGATACATTTTTGTTAAAATCCGATGTCAACTTCCTGTTTGTTTGTGCGTTTGTCCATTTTCATACATAATTTTTTGTCGCACTTTTCTCAGCAACTACTGATTGCAGATGCTTGAAATTTTAACACAATTATCTCTGAGGCATGCCATACATAGGGATACATTTTTAATCAAATCTGTTGTCAACTTCCTGTTTGTCTGTGCGTCTGTCTGTTTTATACATAACAAATTTTTAAGGGATCTTTTCTGACTAGAATTTAAAGCAAATTTTTCACAGATTCATTACGTATGACGGCTAAACTCTAGTAAAAATTCAACTTGTATGTATTCAACCTAAGAAACAGCTGCCTTGTTAGCCACTAAGCTGTGTACCCTGCTCTTGCGTTTCTCAATACAGATGATAGGACAATTTCCACAGTATTAAGATTTAAGTTAATTTCGCCCACCAATTTGTTGGCTATTTCTGTAAAAATATGATAGTCCAAAACAGTTTCCATATTGCATTCTCCAAACAATATGTAAGAGCTGGACTTTTTTTTCTAGAATACATATTTCAGTTCTCCAACAGTTCTGTTATCACAAAAAACAAGATTCAAAACCAATAACTTAAATGTGCCAAAGAATACATAAACTGAAAAAAATTATTCTCCAACAAAATCCTTTAAGGATAAGATTTTTTAAATTTTTTTTTAAATTCACATGATCAAATAAGTTGATAATTAGTCCATCTGGTGGTAAACTTTCTGGCAAGCATGGAAGAGCAATGTCTGGGCTTGCATCAACTGCAGACGTGTAGGATATGATTAATTGGTGTACATCACCGGTTTTCTGTCCACCATATTGGCCAAGTATAGTAATTTTTTTAAAGGGTCTAGCATCAGCTTTACAAATTTGTAAGTGTACTGATGTGAATAATCATTTCAGTTCTTGAGAGGTAAACCAAATTTTTGAATTTTGGCAAACTAAATACAATTTACAACTAAGATCTCTTTCAAAAATTCAAAAATAGTCTATAAAATGTGCAGTTGCAATTCATAAAATTTACAGGGATCTGAAAAAAGAAAATATATCTAAGCAGGTCATTTATACAGATGATAGGACAATTTCCAAAGTAGTAAGATTTAAGTTAATTTCGCCCACCAATTTGTTGGCTATTTCTGTAAAAATATGATAGTCCAAAACAGTTTCCATATTGCATTCTCCAAACAATATGTAAGAGCTGGACTTTTTTTTCTAGAATACATATTTCAGTTCTCCAACAGTTCTGTTATCACAAAACACAAGATTCAAAACCAATAACTTATATGTGCCAAAGAATACATAAACTGAAAAAAATTATTCTCCAACAAAATCCTTTAAGGATAAGATTTTTAATTTTTTTTTAAGTTCACATGATCAAATAAGTTGATAATTAGTCCATCTGGTGGTAAATTTTCTGGCAAGCACGGAAGAGCAATGTCTGGGCTTGCATCAACTGTAGACGTGTAGGATATGATTAATTGGCTGTACATCACCGGTTTTCTGTCCACCATATTGGCCAAGTATAGTAATTTTTTTAAAGGGTCTGGCATCAGCTTTACAAATTTGTAAGTGTACTGATGTGAATAATCATTTCAGTTCTTGAGAGGTAGACCAAATTTTTGAATTTTTTGGCAAACTAAATACAATTTACAACTAAGATCATCTCTTTCACAAATTCAAAAATAGTCTTTAAAATGTGCAGTTGCAATTCATAAAATTTATAGGGACCTGAAAAAAGAAAATATATCTAAGCAGGTCATTTTTTTCCTTTAGCTCGCTCATCTCTTTCTCCGTCTCGTTCCTCCCTTTCCCTCATGTGCTTTTCCCCCTTTTGTTTATTACAACTTCCATTAACTTTGTTTCTAAAGTACTATCTATGTAACGGTTGATTTTGCGCATATTTAAAGTACGCGAAACGCGCACCATAGTTTATTAACCGACATTCTATTCATAGAGTTTCTGTCCTTGCGCGTGGTATTTAATTTTATTTAGAGATTATATTATTAAAAACGTTATAAAAATTCTATTTGAATATTAATGTAGTTGTTTTCTATTTTTTATTAATTTTCAGTGCAGTGATTTGAATTTATAAAATTATCATTTTGTTGAGTAAATCTCTAAGATTTAAACTGGTTCGTCAAGTAATTTATTTATACTCACTGTGCTGACGCCCCTGTTTATGAACGGAACGTAACGTGTTCGAGTTGTGATGCGTGTTACGGTAAGAAAGTTGTTAGTCTTGTGTTTTATTAAACTTGAATTATACTAAATATTATATCCTTTTATCGTATATATAATAAATACCGGTATATTGTTTATTTCAATGTAGACACCATATACGCAGTGTAAAACATTTCATGTATGAGTGACTGGGTGTGGCATCGCCATATTTTGGTGCATGGTATGTGTTTGTTTGAATTTAACTTGATATGCTGATTAATTATTTTATTTTTGTTTGTGTGTTCTATTGGTAATGTGTGTATATATTTTTGTTTGTTTGTAGCTCATTGCCAATTTGAAAATTTAATTAAAATAAAAGAACCGTAAAAAAGAACTTGACTTTACTCGTTACATCTACAAGTAACTTTTTTTTCACGTCTGCATGCTTATGACGATAAGCTTTTTAGCTCACCTGAGCCGAAGGCTCAAGTGAGCTTTTCTGATCACATTTTGTCCGGCGTCCGTCTGTCCGTCAGTCTGTCTGTCCGTCTGTCTGATCCCCCTTTTGTTTATTACAACTTCCATTAACTTTGTTTCTAAAGTACTATCTACAAGTAACTTTTTTTTCACGTCTGCATGCTTATGACGATAAGCTTTTTCTGCTGTTTCCTTGACAAGTTTCAGAAGCTGCTTTCCTCTTCCTGTCTGAAGTGCCTTGAGTCTGCTTGAGGAGGAGTGAGCATCCCATGCTGACCGGTCACACCCATTATGTTGGAAATCTCGGTATATTTCTATCAAAAGTCATGTCATTATAATATAAACTGTATACATGGAAATTCGCCCACGTTCAATTTTCGCCTCTTTCGTCGTAGACTCAGATTGGCGAATTTTAAACGGGGCGAAAATACACAGAAATTTTTTTAAACAGAACTAGGACTGGGCGAATTTAAAATTGGAAGAAATAGTTTGCAGGTGTGAAAATAAAACGGGCCGAAAATAACTCTGTGTACAGTAACAGTTAATATATATATTTTTTTTAATTATTCTTTTGTAAAAGTCGGGTTAGAGAGTGTTCAACTCTTTGATGTCGTCATAATAAGAATGCGTCATAATGCACTGACGTAATAAACGTAATGATCCATACTCTTTCTGTACCTTTTCAAAAGAACGGAAGTTACTTTGAGGATATATTCTTTTCCGAAGATGGAGAGATTTGGAGACAAAACTTTGGGGAATGTCTTTAAACAAGGTTATAAGAGTATTTATCAAGAACCAGTACCCGGGCCATGACCCAAGTAGTAAGCTTCAGCATCAACTAGACCTATATGCTATGATAACATTTCTAATTAATTTTAAGAAAATTAATAAATAAAGCGTACTAAAGAACATGTTTAAATGCAACCATCTGATTGACATATCAAATACATAATTTACAGTAATTATCATTTGATTATTCTAGGCCTCATAATATTTAAGTTATGAGTTGGACATGAAAAAGACAGACGGACAGACAGTCAGACATGAATGCCATACCATAATACGGCCCGTTCTAAGACGGGCGTATAAAAACTGAATTATACCTTAAAGCTTCAAGTTCACCAGGCCTCCGTTTATTATACAGTAAAAGACGGCACTGAGCAAGCACTACAGCTCTTCTAAATGTTGACAACTTTCTTCTTCAGGTTGGATGAGGCCTCTTGTGCAATTTTGCCAGTCATAATTTTTGACTGTATTATGATGATACCCTTCGTACTCATTGGGGACTCAGTTTTCAAAAATGCTGGGCAAACTTTATTATGTTTGGTAATGCAGGAAGAAAGTACAATCCACTCTTTATAATTTGGGCATGGCCCATATTACCATAAGTTTATTAGACACAACAGACCAATTGGAGTATGAATGTGATGTAATAAAAGAAGTTTTCCTGCTTCTTCAGACAGGTATCTGCAATATCAAAGAAGAAATAGAACTGTTTATTAAAAATCATGTGCCATCTAAGACTCTAATTAGAGCGAATAAAACCGAGGTACTAGGATCTATGAATATAGAAGTAGACGATACAAAAAAGCACAAGGAAGAATGTGAGGAAATTGAAATCTCAAACGTTCCGAATAACAACCAGGAGAAGCAAGAAGTACAAAAATTCTGCGTCCTGTTCAACCAAGTCCATTACCTTCAGTCCTAATCTGTCACAAAAGACCTTTATGATCAGTAAAGATGGCCGGATAAGTGTTTTTTTTTTTTAAAAATCCTTTGGATGTGTGAAATGTACTTTAATTACAATTGTTTTAGCAAAACATGCTTCACTCTAGTCATTCAATGTATATTGCGACTCTAAAATAAGCTACTTCTATGTCAACTATTGTGAAATGTCAAGAACAGTTAAGTATACGAAATTATGAACTTAAATATTTATATTCTCCATTTAAAAAAAGGGGTCTTGCTAAAACGCGGAACGGAAAGCGGAACGGAACGGAAAACGGAATATATTAGTTTAGATTAAATCACTTAAAATACACAAATTTTGTCATAAACAATATATTTTAAACACATTCAAACCCGTATTATCAAAAATAAGTTGATATATTCATGTTCACTTTTCTTTATTGACAAACAAGTTGATGAAACAAGAATATCAGCTGTCTCGTGTAATTAAAGACATCATTTCTAAGGTCGATACAATGACCATGTCAGCAAATACAACTTATCATTCAGTCAAATGCTGACTGAAGTTTTTCATACTAATTGTTAGTTCATTTTCCCGATCGTGACAAGGAGCACGCGGCGGGGGATGCTCACTCCTCCATGACACTTGATCCCACCTCTGATGTTTTGAAGGTCCGTGTTTTCTCTGCACCTTTTTTGTAATGTTTTATGGACTCTTGATATTGGATACTGTTCGTTATCTCCATATCATTCGTGAAAATTGCTGACGAAGCAGTGACATAGAATTGTATTTGAAAGTGTGTGTGTGGGGGGGGGGATTAAACTTATCTGAAAAGCATATTACAAGCGAAAACAAAACACAAATATATTATCCAGGAGGGGGAATCAGTTCCCACTCCAATGCATGTCTTTCAATACTTTTTGTACATTTACTTACAGTATTAAATAACAAATTGTAGAGGTTTCATAGACATTTCTATAGTAAAAAAAAAAAGCTCTGTCTGGAAAGGGGGATGCAAATTTTTGATATATAGACAAACCATTTTAAAGAGAAAGAAGATGTTTAATAAAAATTCCTAAGATTACGATTAGAGCAGACCTTTCCGGTAAGCTCGGATAAACACCTCTAACACGTAAAGTTCAATTTATTGTTGAACTTTTCTGAGTAAAAAATGTAGCATCTTATCATATAATGAAGATATAGTTTGTATGTGGCTGCATGTGTGCGTGTGTACAGGGGAGGGCAGGGTGCTTATGCATGCTGAAACATTTGAGTTTTTTTTTCCGTTTTTTTATATTTAAGTTTACTTCCCTTACGGTTCCGGATAAAGATCTATTGAACACATGTTACTTCTTGATCTGGATTCACCTGGAATTATAAGTACATTACAATAATAAAAGAGGCTTCACAAATATCGCAAGATAACAGCTTACAGTAAGCTTAGTAACAGTTTAAAGGCTTTATTGGAGGAGGTACAAATATGTTATAATGTATGATGTTATTATTCATTTTTGTTAAATTTCACTATTTTTTTTTTTAATTCATATACTTAGAAACAAAGGAAGAACTAACCATCAAATTTGCAAACCAGGCATACAGCACGGTATTAAAGGATTTTACTGAGAAGACAACATCAGTTCCAGAGAGACCCTTAAGTTTTAAAATGAGTGAAGAAAAAGTAAAGGGAAAAGAAACAGGGCTCAAACAGACAAAATAAAGAAAGCAACGAACAGGAAGAAGAGCTAAGTCCCAAATACAAGAAAAAAAAACGTGTCCAGAACTACATAAGGAAAACAAAAGAAATGTAGATCTTACGAATTAAGCCCTAAAAGATGGACGATCCCTCACTATTCAATGGGCCCAAATATCTAGTAAATGTTTAAAGTTGTAGTCCATTATCGGTATTAGTGAACATTATCACACGAATGATGAAATTCTCGAACGGGATAAAAACAACACTCATTCTTACATGGTAAATTTAAGTAAAAAACTTTTTAGATGAATCGCATCTGATAATCGTTCAACCTGCAATTTGATTATATAACAACAATAAGAAACTAGGTGAAAACATTAAATTTTATTGTTATTTTGATTCACAGGTAAATGAACAAAATATCGACAGTTATGTATTCAAATCTTTACTTTAACTTTTTCCACCAAGAGTTAGGAACTTTGTGCAATTGATAAGTGAGGGAGCTTTTCCGTGCCAGCACCTAATGCGACAGTGGGGCTCAGTTTACACGGTATCATCCGAAAGACCCCTCTCCACAGTGGAATTTGATCCTGCGACGTAAGGATCAACTCCTCACTGCGCGAGTGTAGAGCAGACACTCTATCCACTGCGCCAAGCAGGCGACTCCACAAAAGGAGATGGTAGTCTTAGGCCTTGGAGGAGGAATTTTCCAAACATCCAAAACCTTTGTCATATTTTGGCACTTGTCAACTCTACAGAAAACTTGAATTGATGTCACGATCGCGGATTCTTAAATAAAGTCCTCGCATGTTGAGGACCAAAGTAGTTCAATCGTGAATACAGTGTTCAGACTAAGGAAGAAACGAAGCTTTAGGATTTGAGGCGACTGGATTGACAGAGAGAAACGGCGCCGACACAGAGTCGCAGACCCTCGGCGTTCGAGAGGAGTGTCCGTTACCGGCACGGAGGTGACGACACCACCCCAAAATGTGTCCTGGATGTCGAAAGGGGGGATGAAGAAAACGGGGAAGCGACATGCACCACCGGTCCCAACCCACAGCCTGCACACCCGGAGCATTGAACGAATTTTGACGTGTATTTTTTTAAAAAATTCATCTCCAAGTGAATTCCCACTGACTTAAAAATAAGGGAGGCTGAAAAATTACGGTGAATAATTTACTCCATTTTGAAATTTTTTGCGAAATATTCTCGTTTTCATTTTTCATTTGAGTTACGCTCTTGAATACGGAATGATTTTATCTATCGATGATCGTGCCTTACCGATACACACATGACGAGATGGAACTTTATACAGTTTTATTGTGAACTTGTTTCATTTTTATAGTAAATTTTAAACCAATGCGAACTGATAACATGTCAGACATAAAAGTGAACGTAAGGTAAGCTATAAATGAAATAAATTAAAATATTAAAGACGCAAAACGCGCACAAGTCAAAAACACACACAGCTGTGAGCTGTCCATTGTAATTGGGTTTCAAAATCAAATATCAATGTTTATGTTGTTACTAAAAAAATTTTTAACTTTTAAATATAAAACACTCTATACACACAAGTTCTTTGAAGTCAGTATTTAAAAGATGCTTATGTTTCTATGTTTTGGGAACCATGTCTTCAAAGAATCATTGGCAATTCCATGGGTACATATTGCGCCTAGTTATAAGCAGAACTATTTTTTGTATTTATATGAAGCAGAATTTGTGCAAAATCTTATGTGTTAAAAGAAATAAAGTGCCACGCCACAGCATGATACGCCCGTCAAAAAATTACAATTAACTTAAACAGTTTAGAGCGCAAGAAAATCATGTAAACGGTCTTGATTCTAAAATTTCCATGATTTTCTCTATTCCTTAAAATATTTGTTTATCCATCGATATCCCCTGTGGTGTAGGCATTAATTATAACAAATTACATCATTGATAGATTTCTATACTGGTTGTATTAGACCTTAATTGTCAAATGCTCATCATATTAAACAATATCAAATTAGTCTTAACAACTTAATTTAAACCAAATTAATTTTGAAAATAAAAGGCTAGGCCATCAAATGACATATGCTATTTAAACTGACCAGCAGTTCTTCTGTCTAATTCTCAAAGGATACAGATAAGAAGATGCTAG
>PRKT01000506.1:126771-158991 GCA_003671525.1 Saccostrea glomerata
AAAAAAATAAGTATTTTCTTGATTTAACACTTTTTTAATAAGGATACAACTAAAATTTTGCATTTTTTAGGATTATGAAATTCAAAATTTAAAAGACTTAGTTTTTAAAAAAATTTCACTTAAATTAAAGGTCACAGTGACCTTGAAATAGGTCGCGACACACCTTCTACCCAAGATGTATACATTTGCCAAGTTTGATAGTTCTAGGTCTAATAGTTTACTAGTTATGAGCCGGACAGGATTTTTCCATATTTGGCAATAGCATCTTAATTAAAGGTCAGAGCGACCTACTTTTTGTGCGCGACACACCGTGTACCCAAGAAGTATCAGTTGACAAAGTTTGATAATCCTAGGCCTATAGTATTGAAGTTATGAGCCGGACAGGAATGGACAGACGGACGGACACGAAGCCTATAACATAATACGTCCCGTCTTAAGACGGGCGTATAAAAACACTTTATGTGACCCTAAACTCGACATTAAGATATATCGACGACGTATTGTCAATTAACAATTGTTATTTCCATTCTTATGTCGGTACGACATATAATGGTGAGTGTGAGACAAAAGATCCCACAAAGTCCTACACATCTATTTTCATTTTTGGGTATTATACTTGAAAGAGACTTTAATGGTAATCTAACAACCAAGCTCTTTGATAAACGTGATGACGCCAACTTTTCTATCAACTTCCCACGCGGGTATGTTAAGGAAGCATATAAGTCAATTCACTGGAAATTTTGACTTTTTAAAGAAAATTAAGTTTGATAAAATACCAAAACCACTGATAAAGGTTAACTGTTATTGACTACTGCATACAGATAAAAGAGAGTCTAATGCAAAGGTGTGCGCCACGGCATCACATGACTTCTATTTATAGCGAAATTTTCCTTAATAAAAAAGCAGAACAGAACAACAATACCCCGGAGTTTAATAATTTGTTTGAGTAAATTATATAGTTGAAAAACATCTATTTTACCTAAAAAGTGCTGCTAGAATCCCACTGTCCTTTCAGTAAAATAATTATTCCACATGTTGGTACGAAACCTTACCCCATGTTTTGAATTTTATACATATGAACCGCGATTTTTCGTAAAACCACGCTTAACTCGGGATTCTAGCAGCACTTTCTAAGTTTGTCAGAAGAAAAACTTTCCATCTGTACAAATCTTATGTTTTGAAATATCCAGTTTATTGTTGTTCTGTTGCATTATTTTTGTCATGAATGACAGAGGAAAGGCCGACCGGGATACGTATTGAGCTGACTGTCTTCGAAAGAGAATATAATTTATGAAAATAAATTAGCATATACCTGTTTAATTAACTGGACCCCATATGCATTTCACATAATATTCACGATATTTCCTTTTTAACTCCATTTTACGTATCTTTGTACATGCCGTCTTAGCCAAATTCTCTTTACTCGACATGATCAATTCCCAAGTTACTTGAAGTACACATATGACGTCATCGGTGAAAGATTTTAATCAAAATGACAGATACAGCATAACAAAATAAAAAACATTTTATTTTCTTTAATATTTACACGTATCTATTCATTTTCTAGAGTTAAATTACATATGTAAATACCAATATTATGAAAACTTGTGTTATAAAATTGACGTCATCTCGCCTACTATGACGTCATAATATAGCACTGATCTAGTCAAGGTAGAATATTTTGTATGCTTCCTTATTACCCCTGCGCAGACCTATGTGGCAATATACCTTCATCAACTGCATACGGAGAACAAGTATCTCAGTTGAATCGCTTACCAAGAGCATGCTTACGTATGAATAACGTCTAAAACGTGGTAAATTACTGACAAGCAAATTCATGAAACAAGAATATCAGCCGTCTCCTATTAAAACATCATTTTAAGTTCAATGGTTGATAGAAAGACCTTGTTAGCGAAAAGAATTTAACCGCGAGTCAAATGCTGACTGACGTTTTAGTAGTGAAGGACGCTAGTTTGTCAGGTCAGCCTCGGTTTCGTATTTTAATGGCGGACGCGTGAATAGAGTCTATTGGAATAGACAGAACTTTCAATAGTCTCAGGGTTCTCCATGAGCTGTTTTACTGTGTTGCTCCCGACACAGTAAAAATTTCTCCGATACTGTAACGATTTAAATTTCAGACATGCGACACAGTAAAAATTTTGCCGACACAGTAAGAGTTGTGATAATTAGAAAATCTCAATACACAAATTTTCTCAAACAAAAACCTTAATCAAACAATTCTACCGTCTATTAATTCAAAAAGTTATAACACTTTAAAATTACTAGGGCTTCACCTTGAGTAATCAATCAATTATCTCCTACACCCTCAACGGACTTTACGCATGACGGAACAAAGACAATTCAATTTACCGGTCATTTGGTAGTTGCAATAAAATACATTGTATTATTTATGAAAAATATTTAAATATGTCTTTTCTCTAGAGCCACGGCTCTAGAATTATGTAAGCACTGTAAGTCAAACATAACCTCGTACCGAAGTCATTTAATTGATGTAAATAATTTCAGCATGTTCAAGGAACTCTTTAAAATATTTTACTGTTCTAAATTTCCTTTTTCTGTAATGCGGTAACTCGATCAAGAAACCTTATAAATAAACACGGCAAATCTACTTTCAAAAATGTTAAGTAGTTCGACTATCAGTAAGAATTTCCTCTGATTTTCAGAACGTTTTTTCCCTTTGAATAGTATGTACGACCATACCATTTGTGTAAGGAATTAGCGATTTTTAAATAAGCGTGCGCTTGAAATCTTTTGTAATTATAATGAATTGTGATTCATTTGCGAATTTGTTCGCGAACATACAGCGAAATATTAGTGCCTCGCGTAAACTCTGCAACACAGTAAAACCTCAAATGATGGAGAACCCTGAGTCTCCTAGGCATATAATTTTCAATCTATTAACCGATTATTTGTCAAAATATACTTATCCACAAGCACAGCTTCCAGGACATTGGGTGACCGTATGTTAAACACTGGTTATTCTGACGCTGATCTGTCTGGGATGTCATTCAGTACAACAGGCAGAGAGAACGACAGATGGAGTGGGTATAACTGTATTGTTCTGTTTACTTATTTTGTTCTGTATCATTCAACATAGGAGACATGAGAAGCCATCATTTGACAGGGACGTGCTTCTTCACACCAGACGGAGATAATGACAGATAGAGTGGGTATAACTGCAATGTTCTATATCAATCTATAAAGGAGACGATACGTGACCCAATAACCTGACTGGGATGGAAATCACTACCTAAGATAGAGACAACAACAGGAAGAGTGGAGGTACCTCGGCTGTTTTAAAGGGTGGAGGCTGGAATAACATAAATTGCGTACATTATAAACTCAGGGAATTCTGACAAAGATCTGTCTGGGATGTCATTCACCACCTCAGGCAGAGATAACGACAGAAGCTGTGGAGGTAACTCGGCTACATGGTACTAGGGCGTGGGATTCTATATATATTTAAATATATCAATTATAACTATTGTAACTTGCACAATAGAAAAACAGAAGTCTCGCAATGATTTTTCAAGAACGTCAATAGCATATTAGAGTCGTTCGGCTGTGCTACGATACTTCAGAACGTATATGAGAGAAGGATTATGTCCGCATCTTAATCAACAGGCTTTGGTGGTCGGAACACTCAATTATTTCTTAAAGCTAAGTGCCACGGACAACTTAATATAAGTAAAATGTGTTTGTATACCTGACGTTTACCTGAGTAAAAAGATGCAGACTATTATAGCCGGTGTTTGGCTATAACAAACGTAGCTTGAGGGAGCTCGCGATTGCTGTAAAACAGTTGGATTAACCTGTTAACCCCGATTTCCGTAGAGATTCAGTTTATAATGACGCACAATCAAAACTAAAGAAAGCCGACCTTCCAGCTGAGATTCTTTCAATATTGAAAGGTATAGGTCAGATTTTGCACACATTCCAGATTTCGGACTCGTAGATGATTTTTATTTGATATTTAACACTAATAATTATAAATGGACGAAAAACTGAAGGGTTAAAAATCTTTTCAAGACTACAGATTGTTTTTTGAAGGACATGTAGAAAGTCTATTTTTAAACTGCATCAGGAAATGGATAAAATTTGTCTTTTCAAAATAAAGGTGAATCCAATACAGAGATGATGGATCAACGCCTTACTGTGATTACTTTTTTGGAAAATGCATAGTAATTTAAATATTGAGTGTTAATATTTTTATCATGAAATAGGATCTACTTATGAATATTGTCACTTATATAAAGAAATGAACATATCTTATGAAATAGTGATATCTTTAGTTAATGAATTTTTTTAAAAATCTATACAGGCATGCAAGTTATATGTCCTCTACAGCTACAATGTAAAACATTATTTTTATCAGGCATGATGACAGTCATGAGCATGGTGAAAATGTAGAGAACATAAAGGATAACAAACATCTGCTGTCTAGTGATTCTTTGCTAGTACTGCTCAATAAGGTGAAAATGACGTGTGCTGTGAAGGGCTGCAAGGAGAGCGTCATTTTCAGTAAAAATGAACTTGGATCTGCAGTGGCTGTATCTTGGGAAATTTATAGGTATTTTAAGTAATTGTAAGTTTAAACAAATTCAGTGTTTCATTCTTCATTCTTCTTTTTTCCCCTCTTAGTATCCCAATTAAGTTGCGTACCTCTCGAGAATCCTTCACCCATATGGAGACGCCACCACTTGCCGGTGGAGGGCTACAAAATCTGTCCTATGCTCGGCACTCAGGGCCTTTGAGCAGTGAGGGGTCTTTTTCGTGCCAGCACCTACTGCGACACGGGGCCTTGGTTTATACGGTCTCATCCGAAGGATCGGCCTATACGTCCCGCAGTGGGATTCGAACCCGCGACGTAAGGATTGACTCCTTACTTCGCGACTCTAGAGCAGACGCTCTAACCACTGCGCCACGCGGGCGACTAAAGAAGATATAGAACTGTTAATTAAAAATCATGTGCCATCTAAGACTCTAATTAGAGCGAATAACACCGAGGTACTAGGATCTTTGAATATAGAAGTAGACGATACAAAGAAACGTTAGGAAGAATGTGAGGAAATTGAAATCTCAAACGTTCCGAATAACAATCAGGAGAAGCAAGAAATACAAAAATTCTGCGTCCTGTTCAACCAAGTCCATTACCTTCAGTCCTAATCTGTCACAAAAGACCTTCACGATCAGTAAAGATGGTCGGACAAGTGTTTTCTTTACATCCTTTGGATGTGTGAAATATTCTTTATAATTGTTTTAGCAAAACATGCTTCACTCTAGTCATTCAATGTATATTGCGACTCTAAAATAAGCTACTTCTATGTCAACTACTGTGAAATGTTAAGAACAGTTAAGTATGCGAAATTATGAATTTAATTATTTAAATTCTCCATAAATGAAAGAAAAAGTGAGCAAGCTCCCATACCCCACCCTCCCCCAAAACTCAAAGTGCTGAAAATCCCGGGAAAAATGAAAGAATCGGAATCGTAATATGCACATCTACATATTGTGTCCTAAATATCTGCAAAGATTGACGAAATTCTGTGCAGCGGTATATGAGGAGTTGCGCTGACAAACTGTTCATCACTATATTCAAGATATCCCCCAAAATCTAAGTTGTAAAGTGCCAAAATTCCCAGAAAAATAAAGGATTTGGAATTTCCTGGTAATATGCACATCTACATACTGTGTCCTAAATATCTACAAAATTTTACGAAAATCTGTGCAGCGATTTATGAGGAGTTGCGCTGACAAAATGTTCATCTCAAAATGTTTTTAGTGCAGAAATTCCCTGAAAAAAAAGGAATCGAAATTTCTTGGTAATATGCACATCTACATATTGTGTCCTAAATATCTGCAAAGTTTAACGAAATTCTGTGCAGCGGTTTATGGTAAGTTGTGCTGACAAACTGTATAAAAGGTATGGCCAAAAACCTAAGTTTTTAGTGCACAAATTCCCGGAAAAAATAATGGAATCGGAATTTCCTTGTAATATGCACATCTACATATTGTGTCCTAAATATCTGCAAAGTTTGATGAAATTCTGTGCAGCGGTTTATGAGGAGTTGCGCTGACAAAATGTTCATCTCTATATTCAAAGTATGGCCAAATGCCTAAGTTAAAAAGTGCAGAAATTCCCGGAAAAAATAATGGAATCGGAATTTCCTGGTAATATGCACATCTACATATTGTGTCCTAAATATCTGCAAAGTTTGACGAAATTCTGTGCAGCGGTTTATGAGGAGTTGCGCTGACCAAAAAAGAGGACTGACTGACTGACTGACTGACGGACTGACTGACTGACGGACGGGTCAAAAACATTCTACCTCCCGCAACTAGTTGCGTGGGGTATAAAAAAAAAGAAATGCAATGTAATATCCGGAAATTTATTATATCTACTTTCGGGTTTTGTATTTTAGTTAACTTCCGTTACAGTTCCGGATAAAGATCTATTGAACACATGTTACTTCTTGATCATTCACCTGGAATTATAAGGACATTACAATAATAACAGCTTACAGTTAGCTAATGAACAGTCTTAAGACTTTATTGGAGGAGGTACAAATATATAATGTATGATGTCTTTATTGCTATTAAATTTCACTATTTTTTTTAAAATGCAACACTTAGAAACAGAGGAAGAACTTACCAACAAATTTGCAAACCAGGCATACAGCAAGGTATTAAAGGATTTTACTGAGAAGACAACATCTGTTCCAGAGAGATTCTTCAGTTTTAAAATGAGTTAAGAAAAAGTAAAGGGAAAAGAAACAGGACTCAAACTGACAAAATAAAGGAAAGCAAAGAATAGGAAGAAGAGCTAAGTCCCAAATACAAGAAAAAAAACGTGTCCAGAACTACATACGGAAAAGAAAAGAAATGTAGATCTTAAGAATTAAGCCCTCAAAGATGGAAGATCCCTCACAATTCAATGGGCCCAAATATCTAGTAAATGTTTAAATCTGTAGTCCATTATCAGTATTAGTGAACATTATCACACGAATGATGAAATTCTCGAACGGGATTAAATCAACACTCATTCTAACATGGTAATTTTAAGTAAAATTTGTGAACAATACGAAAAAAACATTTAATTTTTTCGTTATTTTGATCCAGGGGTATATGAACAAAATATCGACATTTATTTATTCCATTTTTTGCTTTTCCCGCCGAGAGTAAGGAATTTGGTGCAATTGATTAGTGAGGGAGCTTTTCCCAGCCAGCACCTACTGCAACAGTTGGGCTCGGTTTACACGGTCTCATCCGAAAGACCCGTCTCATCCTAAAGACCGCTCTCTACGTTCCACAGTGGGATTTGATCCTGCGATCAACTCCTCACTGCGCAACTGTATAGCAGACACTCTATCCACTGCGCCACGCAAGCGACTCCAAAAAAGGAGATGGTAGTCTTAGACCTTGGAGGAGGGATTTTCAAAACATCAAAAATTTTCGTCATATTTTGACTCTCGTCAACTCTACAGAAAACTCCAAATCAAGTAAACCTCTTAATGGGATCTGAACCCAAAACATTACACCTTCCTACTTGATAACTTACGAAACGACTATTAATTACATATCTCGACCCTCCCAAGAGACATTACCTGATCATGACAAGGAGCACATGGCAGGTGTGACTGATCAGTAGGAGATGCTCACTCTTCCATGGCACCTGATCTCACCTCTGATATTTCGGAGGTCCGTGTTTACTCTGCTACTTTTTAGTATTCTTTTATGGACTTGATACTGAATACTGTTCGTTATCTCCATATCCTTCTCCAGAGATCGTGATGACCTTAGCAATATGGTGGAAAACCTGTTAAAGGTAACGGTTGATTGAATTGATGTCACGATCGCGGATTATTGAATAAATTCTTCGCATGTTGTGGACCAATTTACTTCAATCGTGAATACTGTGCTATGGACTATTTATTCAGTGTTCAGACTAAGGAAGAAACGAAGGTTTAGGATTTGTAGCGACTGGATTGTCAGAGAGAAATGGCGCAGACACAGGAGTCGCAGACCCTCGGTGTTCGTTACCGGCACGGGGACGACGACACCACCCCAAAATGTGTCCTGGATATCGAAAGGGGGGGTGAAGAAAACAGGGAAGTGACGTGCACCACCGGTCCCAACCGACAGGCTGCATACCCGGAGCATGGGACCAGTTATTGAAGTGTAATTTTTTTTTAAGAATTCACCTCCAAGTGACGTCACACTAACTTAAAATTGGAAATGGAGGCTGGAAAATTCCAGAAGGTATACTAGCATTTTACATTTAAAGTTATATATGGACGCTACCTACTGAATATCTTTTATCTATTTAGGTGAATAAATTACTCCATTTTTAATTTTTTTGGCGAAATATTTCCGTTTTATTTCTTTTTTTTTCATTTGAGTTATGCTCTTGAAATCGGAATGATTTTATCTACCGACTTCAATTTATCCCACCGAGATATCAGAGTTTCAAGATCGAGTTTAATTTTATGTGCCCTTCCGATACACACATATCGAGGCGTGAGAACTTTTCAGTTTTTTTGTCAACTCGTTTCATTGTTTTATGGTAAATTTTAAACAAATGCGAACTGATAACATGTCAGACTTAAAAGTGGACGTAAGGTTAACAATTTGAAATAAATTGAAATATTATTAAAGACGCAAAACACGCACAAGTCAACAACATACACAGCTGTGAGCTGTCAATCGTGATTGGGTTTTAAAACCAAATATGTTTATTTTGCTTTTAAAGACATTTCATTAAACTTTTCAATATAAAAAAATACTCTGAAACAATATCTAAAAGATGCTCGAGTTTCTGATAAACAATATCTGTTTTGGAGACCAGATCTTCTAACACTCATTGACAATTCCATGAGTACAAATTGCGCCCTGTTATAAGCATATCTATTTTTGTATTCATATGAAACAATTTGTGCAAAATTTTATGCGTGAAAAGAAGAAAACACTTGGTGTGACCCTCAACTCAACATATAGATACATCGACGATGTATTGTCAATTAACAATTGTAATTTCCATTCTTATGTCGATACGACATATCATGGTGAATTTGAGAAATAAGATCCCACAAAGTCCTTCACATCTATTTTCATTTTTGGGTATTATACTTGAAAAAGACGTTAATGGTAATCTAACAACCAAGCTCTTTGAAAAAAGTGATGACTTTACCTTACCTATGCGGCAATTGACCTTCATCATCTGCATACGGAGAATATGTATCTCTGTTGAATCGCTACGCAAGAGTGTATGAACAATGTCTAAAACAAGTTAATTATTGACAAGCAATTTCATGAAACAAGAATATCGGCTGTCTCATATAAATTCATCATTATGGTCGATACAAAGACCATTTAGCAAATACAATTTAACATTGAGTCAAATGCTGACTGACGTTTTTCATTCTTATTATTAGCTCATTATTTATACACTGAATTGACGAAGGATTTTCCCGTTATTTCCCGATCATGACAAGGAGCACACGGCGAGTGAGACCGGTCAGCAGGGGATACTCACTCCCCCATGGCACCTGATTCCATCTCTGATGTTTCGGAAGTCCGTGTTTGCTCTGCTCCTATTTTGTATTATTTAATGGACTTTGATTTTAAATACTGTTCGT
Organism: Saccostrea glomerata; assembly: GCA_003671525.1. Classification (NCBI taxonomy): domain Eukaryota; kingdom Metazoa; phylum Mollusca; class Bivalvia; order Ostreida; family Ostreidae; genus Saccostrea; species Saccostrea glomerata. Next base: position 136,428 of record PRKT01000506.1, read on the forward strand.
TATTTCCATATCCTTTTTTGTACAAGACAAATAGTATAATCAAAATTTATCTTATACATATCTACAATTTTAGAAATTCTTAATATACCATAAGTTCAAAGACACTCATGAAAACAAAAGTCAGAAAACATACCTGTATTTCAAAGGCAATCTTTTAACTTATGTTATTGTATATGTACTAATCCGCCATATTTCTTTCAATTCATTTTTTTTTCAAACTCTTCCTCTCCTTTCAAATAAAGATATTCCATGAAGAAAAAATATGCAACTACCGAGACTGATGATACCCGCATCGTGGTATTAAAAGCAACTTCTCCAGAGGGATACGTCATGAAGGAACATATTAATAAGACTGCTACCTAGAAAGATCCTCAGATAACTAGCAATGGAAGTTTGTCAAAACTTTTTGATGGTGAATTGAATACTCCATAATGACAAAATTAAGGACAGATGATACACATTTTATCTTTGGAGACTCAATACACGTGACAAGCTTAGAAAAGTGGATAATTCATCGAATATTTTCTCCTAAGAAATGGAAAATGAAAAAGAAAATATTTGTAACAATTCATTTCAAATTACAAATATGGACTTAACACACCCAGTAAAAGTTTACAGATGAAGACAAATTTTAGAATATGTTAATAGATGGGTGCTTAAAGTGTAATAGAGACTTTTGAAAAGTATACCAAGCCAGGTGCAGTTTATTAGAAAAAGTAAAAATGGTAAAAATCGTCGACAGTACTGACCGGACACAACCTAACAGAAACCGAACCCCGGATTCTCTCTCTGGGTCCGCTTCGGGTTTACTCGGGGTCCGCTGACCCTGAGTGAACCCGTAGCGGTCCCAGAAAGCGGACGCACGTTCGGTATACGGAGCTGTCAAACAAAACCACTGGCCTCTGAATTTGATGCTATGCAATGTGTTGCACAATATCTCAGGAAACCTGAACTGGAGATAAAGAAATTTGGAGGTAATCCGTTAGAATTTAGACAGTTTAATACCAAAGAAGTGATGAATACTTAAGACAATGACGAACTGACTCATTATCTCTGGCAAATAACTTTTGACGAAGCATACAGAATAGTGTCTTGGTTTAATGATTTTGTTTGTTAGTTTTTAAGATAGATTGAGTTTATAAGATTAATTCTTTTCCAGATGATGACTCCGACAACAAAATCCCGGAACCTCGTTTCGTTGTCCCAGAGATATTGTCCGATTTTTCCGGATTACTGGCAATCGTTACGACCACTAGTAAAAGCAAAACCTACAGACATCCCACTATTGACCGAGACAGCACCCCCTACATCAACACAGGACCTTTCTCCGGTTGTTGCAGTCGAAATTTCGACACCGCCTTCCAATTACCCTCTCAGAGAGGAGCTTTATGCTTTAAACGAAGTAGTAGATTGAGTACTTGTAGACCTACTGCAGACATCTATGATTGTGAATCATATTTAAGATTTTATGAAAAAAGCTCCAGTGACTTTCTTCATTAAAGGAAAGTTTAACCAACACGTTTATCAGCTAAAGAGCGATATATGGTAAGAGTCTCAATTGCCCCTTTAAACTGAATATCTTAGTGTTACTTCATATATAGCTTTTATTTTGAACAGCTATATATGCGACCTGTATTGGTCATATTCAATTTGTTCAAAATGCCGTTATTTGAAAAATATGAGATCATAAAAATCACTTTTTCCCGCCATTTTAGCATATTTTGTATAAAACTGCTTATTTTAAGCAGTTTTTCTTTCAGAAAATATAGAGTGCAGCATAGAGCAAGCTTTATATTTTCACTAAAGATGTATCTATCCAATATTAATTAGTGACAGAAAAATTATGTTCTATACTGCGCTCTATGTTTCCCATATGAAAAAATCATCTAGAAAAAGGTATATTTTTGGCTTTTCTGTTAGATAGATGAGACATTTCCCAACATTATGCAATTATCGCTGATGATGTGATTAATTTTGCAGATACAGTAATCAATTTACAAAATCAAATCAAAGTCTTAGAAAAATTTTGCTATAAATATGGCATGCAAAATTAATTGACTTAAGTGAAAGATCATCGTGTTGAAACCTGATCTTATAAAAACATTGTGAACATGTTTATATTTGTAATTATATAATGTTAAATGTTATTACAACATTTTTCTCTTTACTTTTTTAAAAAAGTAGAAAATTCATTAAGAATTTAATTAGCATAGTTCATATCTTTCCACATTGTATAAGCCTGATCTGAAATGATAAATTTAACATTTAAAAAAATGACTTTACTTTTGGCCGTTGGCCTGTAATACTCAATCTATAAATTTCTTAAATCTTGCTGAAAGACAAACAGCATGGGAATAAATGAAAGTGTTAATAGCATAGACAGAACTGTCAATAAAAGGCCTTTCAAGGATTAAACCTTTCAACTTTTTTTTATACGTCAAATTAATTTCAGTAACTTTTTTGTACGAATACAGCTTCTAGGACCTTGGGTGACCGTATGTTAGACACAGGGGATTCCAACGCTGATCTGTCTTGGATGTACTTCAATACCCCAGGCAGAGATAACGAGAGATGGAATGAATATAACTGTAATGTTCTATGTACTTATTTGGTTCCGACATCATTCAACAAAGGAAACGACATGAGAAGCCATAATCTGGTTGGGATGTGCTTTATTTACACACGACAATGACAGACAGACTGGAGATAACTTTGCTGCTATTGGGGTTGGAGGCTTCAATATTATCAACTCTGAACAGTACATTATGACCACGGGGAATTCTGACGCCGATCTGTTTGGGGTGTCATTCTCCAACACAGACAGGGATAACGACAAAACGACTGGATTTAACTGTACAGCGCTATATATGTTTATCCTGTTGATATCTATCTAAATAGGACACGATACCTGGGATGTACTTTTTTACTACAGACAGAGATAACGACAGAAAAAGGGGAGCTAACTGTACTTATATATATTTATATTATTTATGTTTATCTTTCTCTATAAGAGACAACATACGAAGCTATAATCTGTCTGGGACTAACTTAAGCACCAAAGATAAATGGCAATAACTATTAAAAAATCAATTTTTATAAGTCAGTTTATTAGAAAAATGTTATCACATTAAATTCATAAGTAAATTCAACAATTTAATTTAGGAGAATAGCCAGGTTAAGTGATCAAACGAAACGAAAGTGTAAGTTTGAAATTTGCTACGATGTATTGTCAATACATGTAGCTCTATACATCTTTGTTTGGACTTGAAATGTGACAGAAATAGCCAACACTGAGTAATCCGACACACTGTTTAATCCGACATAAATTTAATTTCCCATGGCATGTCGGATAAGACAGGTTTCACTGTATCGCTAAATTATTCTATGATTAATGTGCAAGCATATGCTTTTGATATTTATTTCTAGAATTTTTCGTCGTGCATATTTCAATAATGACATACGAAGCTATTGAAAAGAACATGTTAAAGCCATAAATTCCGGATAATTGAACTGGACCGCTTTCGATTTTAAGGTCGCAGCAAAGAGGCGGAGACATTTAAATCGCATGGAAATGGATCATAAGCACATGGTTTGCCGTAATTGATTTACATTATATATGAAAAAGGCGGAGAGGAGGGTTTTGTGTTCATTGTGTACAAAAAATAAATGATTTATAACCATGCATATAATTTCATTGATTTGTATCCACGTAAGTAAGTAAAGTAAGTAAAGAGCAGAACATTAAGAGGAAAACAAAAAGTTCATAAAAATAAACACAATTGTGATAAATATATGTTTGCATTTTGTACGCTTAGGTTGGTAGTGTCTGTTTTAAGAATTATTGGTAGATGAAAATGACACAGAAATACATTTTTATTTTCTGAACATAATGGACTATCTTAGCATAAATGAAAAATAATTTGCAACCTGTCTACAGGATAATCTTAAATAAATACACACAGTAAATCCATATATGACATGCCATTTGATTATTGGCAGAATTAATTATCAAAGAGTTTTGATCGGTATTCAGAGTACAAAGGACAATGCATTAAAGAAAATGAATTTCGGCTTCTACATTATCAATCACTGCATAATTTTCTCCATCTACCGTTCTTTTAAAATTGGAATGCTTAAAATCTCTTTTTTCATGTATTATTTGCTGTCAAGCAGAGAATTAACTAAATCTTAAAATAATTATGTGTTCGAAACAACAATGTCTTTAAAAAATGACATTTTCACTTTATCTTAATCATCTTGAAAAATAATTGTGGACTTATTTAATTAGTAACGGAAAAATAAAATAAAAATTTTAGTTTTTTTTTGGTGTGACTATGGGCTCCTACCCTGACCTAAAACTGGTCGGGCTCCCGTTTTCAAAATTTCTGGATCCGCCATTGCTATATGTACAGCATGTAATAAGCAAAATACCTCTTTCCTTTTAAATACCCCGAACAAAAACGAAGTCAACGTAACTTTAAAACGCCAATAAATTGTACGCAATGATCTTCAATGTTTTGAAAATGGAAGTACATACATGTAGATATAAAAAGAATTTTCCAACGACTGACACAATGAAAGTGTATCGAACACTTGAATGTCACGTGAGAAAAGTGATTATAATGTCAAAGGGGTCACATGGGCTGACACTCGAAACCTGCTAATTTAGTAGCTAACTCAAGCGAAGTTTGGGTACATTTTTTTAAAAATTAGATATGAGCCGCAACTTGGCCAACATTGTCCTTTGGATATGTTTAAGTTTTAGTCAAAATACACATTCTGTGCAAATGAGAAAAATGGCCAAGTTGCGGCTCGATGTAAACAATGTCGTTGAAAACTGGTATGCATATGAATAACAATAGAAATGAGACAAAACTGTTAGACCCCCGTTTCAAAAGCTAGTGTCGCTCGGAATTATTTAATACTTCCATGTAATATAATATACCAAAACCTGCTCTTAAGATATTGTTTAATACCTATAAAACATAAATTTATTGAATTTTGGAATTTTATTTTGCGCAAAACATCGGGATCCAACTCTCTTAGCTTAAGTGCACTCATTCTTTCTTAAATCTTGCTGAAAGACAAACAGCATGGGAATAAATGAAAGTGTTAATAGCATAGACAGAACTGTCAATAAAAGGCCTTTCAAAGATTAAACCTTTCAACTTTTTTTTATACGTCAAATTAATTTCAGTAACTTTTTTGTACGAATACAGCTTCTAGGACCTTGGGTGACCATATGTTAGACACAGGGGATTCTAACACTGATCTGTCTTGGATGTACTTCAATACCCCAGGCAGAGATAACGACAGATGGAATGGATATAACTGTAACGACTGGAAGACTGGAGACGACTTTGCTGCTAATGGGGTAGGAGGCTTGAATATTATCAACTGTGAACAGTACATTATAAACACAGGGAATTCTGACACTGATCTGTTTGGGGTGTCATTCTCCAACACAGACAGGGATAACGACAAAACGACTGGATTTAACTGTACTGCGCTATATATGTTTATCCTGTTGATATCTATCTAAATAGGACACGATACCTGGGATGTACTTTTTTACTACAGACAGAGATAACGACAGAAAAAGGGGAGCTAACTGTACTTATATATATTTATATTAATTATGTTTATCTTTCTCTATAAGAGACAACATACGAAGCTATAATCTGTCTGGGACTAACTTAAGCACCAAAGATAATGAAAGACTAGAAGAGCGGAAAAAACTATGCTGGTACTAGTGGCTATTTGATGTACATTTAGCACGAGTACAGCTGCCAAACCTAGGTTGACAGAATATCTTAATATGAAAACAGTAGTTGTTTTGATCTGTCTTGGATGAACTTAACACCACACAAACAAAAGGTCGGGAAAAAGCAGTGCAGCTGTTTACGAAAGAGACTTGATGCTCCACAACCTTTCAGTTATGATAACCATTCGTAATTCTGATGTTTGTGTACACACGCTTTCACTGAAAGTGGGGAATATTAATTTCGGATTGTTTGTAAAACATTCGACATGCGCAGTTTGGAGAAGACTTTAAATTTGTCTATGGCCTTAAGGAGGCCGCTACTTATTTTCAGATCTTAAGATCAAAGTAGAAAATTCATACATCAATCAGTATTGTGACGACGTAATCCTGTATTCTGACGAGCAGATGGAAGGTCTAACTGCATTCGCACAAGTGGTATTGTTATTGGAATAGACAGAATTTTCAATAGTCTTCTAGGCATATAATTTTCAATTTATTAGCCGAGTATTTGTCAAAATATACCTTTTCCACAAGCACAGCTTCCAAGACATTGGGTGACCGTATGTTAAACACTGGGGACAAAAGATGGAGTGGGTATAACTGTATTGTTCTGTATACTTATTTTGTTCTGTATCATTCCACATAGGAGACATGAGAAGCCATAATTTGACTGGGACGTGCTTCTTCACACCATACGGAGATAATGACAGATAGAGTGGGTACAACTGCAATGTTCTATATCAATCTATAAAGGAGACGATACGTGACGCAATAACCTGACTGGGATGGAAATCACTACCTAAGATAGAAACAACAACAGGAAGAGTGGAGGTAACTCGGCTGCTTTAAAGGGTGGAGGCTGGAATAACATAAATTGCGTACATTATGACCACGGGGAATTCTGACAAAGATCTGTCTGGGATGTCATTCACCACCTCAGGCAGAGATAACGACACAAGCTGTGGAGGTAACTCGGCTACAGGGTACTAGGTCGTGGGATTCTATATATATTTAAATATATCAAATGTATCTATTGTAACTTGCACATTAGAAAAACAGAAGTCTCGCAATGATTTTTCAAGAACGTTAATAGCATATTAGAGTCGTTCGGTTGTGCTACGATCCTTCAGAACGTATATGAGAGAAGGATTATGTCCGTACCTTAATCAACAGGCTTTGGTGGTCGGAATACTGAATCATTCCTTACAGCTGAGTGCTACGAGACGACTATAATAGCAGGTGTTGGGCTATAACAAACGTGTTTGAGGGAGCTCGCAATTGCTGTAAAACAGTTGGATTAACCTGTTAACCCCGATTTCCGTAGAAATTCAGTTTATAATGACATAAAATCAAAACTTAAGAAAGCCGACCTTCCGGCTGAGATTCTTTTAATATTGAAAGGTAAAGGTCATATTTTGCACACATTCCAGATTTCGGACTCGTAGATGATATTCATTTGATATTTAACAATAATGAATATAGATGGACGAAAGCTGAAGGGTTAAAATTCCTTTCAAGACTACAGATTGTTTTTTGACGAACATGTAGAAAGTCTATTGTTTAAACTGCTTCAGGCTTGATGAGTTACATATCAAGTTTGAATATCGTTCCGATTTAATGACTTTTTACGGAATTATGGCCTTTTCAATTTTTATGGGTTTTCTGCACTTTTCTCCTAAACGCTTGTAGATATTGAGCTGGTTTTTAGTATGAGACTTTACCTTAATTAGTTATAGATCAAGTTTCCATTTCATTCTGCTCAATTGATTTTTGAAAGAATTAAGGCATTTTTATTATTTCAATTTTATAATTGGGCCTCTTGTTTTAAAACTAGTGGCATTTCTGAAAACTATCCAAAACCGATTTCCCATTCAGAAAGTGACTGTTATCAAACTCTTGCCAAGGGAAAGAGCCAGGCTCATCAGCCCTTCTGTGTACAATACACGTGTCTTGAATGCAAACCGAATTTTGAAGGAACAGTGTTCCACATGCAGTCTTATCTACTGGCGCTTGCGTGGGTTTACGAACAGTGGTGCTGACATTTACTCAGATGGTGTGCACATGAACACTATGGTAATGCGGAAGTATTTCCGCCAAGTGAGAGGGATCCTGTTGTCCCAACAGACTTATGTAGCAACGGTATAGCCATGATGTCAGGAGCTTCTGGCTGAACTGAACAAAAAACATAAAGAAAAAAACATCGCAATTGATATAAAAAATCATAGCAATTATATCAATCTGTTGTTACTTGTTAGGCTTAACTTACTTAAATTTATAGTGGACTTAAATTATATTTATTTTTCATCTTTGTAATAAAAGTTACTACACTTAACAGGCTTAATGCCATTTGTAACCTGTCATACTAATCATATACTTATCCCCTCGCGCAATTAGTTGCGGAGGGGATGTAGCACCGCGAATGTGCGTATGTATGTGTGTTAGTGTGTTTGTTACACCTTGTGGGCAAGATTGACAGAAAACCTTTGCATTAACAATTCACAGCATTTACATACTTGTGTGGCAGTATAAATAGATGAAGCCTATTCATTTTCAAATTCATTGTTGAAATATTTCTTTAGATATTGCGTTTTCCCTGTCTCGAAACCCTGACATTTTCTGTACGAGTTTACAATAAATATTTCCGGTAGGGAACCAGTTTAAGAGCCAGTTTTAGAAGATGTCACGGCGTCCCTAAGGCGACGGACGCGATTCTACGGCGATCTCACGAAGTTCCAACGGAGATCTCTCGGCGATTGACTGCGGTTACGCGGAGTTTTCACGGCGCGTTAGGAGTTTTCAAATCGTGTTCACTGCGTTCTCACTGCGCTGGCTGCGTTCACAATACGTTCACAATGCGTTTTACACTCATATATATATTTTTAGAAGGAATGTAAAACATTTTTGTTTAAAGATTCGAGTTACACGATGAAAAGACTTCTAATCATGTTTAGAAATATTCTTAGTACGGTAATTAAAAATATTCTATTTAAATTATTAAGTACTAAATTTTTATTAGTCTTATGATTAAACTTCTTTTTTCTAGTGCAACAAATACGTTGAAATTATTGCTGATCAAAATATGATCTCATTGCTCTTGTTTTGTGAGCTGTTTGACAACGCCGTAACAAATCCGTGAAAGGGCATTGTGATCGCCAACGGACGCTGTAGAAACGCCATGGGAGCGCAATGATCGCAGTGACAACTCCGTGCTGTCGCCGTGTAATCGCAGTCGGAAAAATCACAAGACGACAAATCTCATTAGAAGCGCCTTAAAAACGCAATAGAAACGCAGTGGCATCTCTAAGGACTCCGCGACATCTCCGTGAGGTCTACGTGGAAGCGCAGTCTACTATCACTGCGTTTGTACCGCGATCATGTGCGTCTTCACGGCGTTCATACGGGGCTCCCACTACGATGCTGGAGATCTCACCGCGCTGCTACAGCGATCATACTACGTTTCTACTGCGTTCTTATCAGACCGCGATCGTTCAGTGGAGTTCTCGCTGCGTTGTCACGGCGCGGTAGGAGACTCTACTGCGATCACCTCGGCGTTTTGCATTTTTTGAGGTCTCTGTGCAGTCGCTGTGAGGACGCAGCCCTGGTGCATGTGACAGGGGTATTATCGCTCCATGTTATGATATGTAAACATAAAGTTTGTATCTTTTTTTCAATCAGACTTGTGGGTCTTCGGACTAGTAGGCCTTCGGACTATTGAACCTTCGGACTAGTGGGCCTTCGGACTAATGAACCTTCGGACTAGTGGGCCTTCGGACTAATGAACCTTCGAACTAGTGGGCAGACCCCGGATAAACATATATAGCGCAGTAAAGTTAAATCCAGTCGTTTTGTCATTATCTCTGTCTGTGTTGGAGAATGACATCCCAGACAGATCAGTGTCAGAATTCCCCGTGTTTATAATGTACTGTTCACAGTTGATAATATTCAAGCCTCCAACCCCTATAGCAGCAAAGTTGTCTCCAGTCTTCCAGTCGTTGTCGTGTGTAATAAAGGACATCCCAACCAGATTATGGCTTCTCATGTCGTTTCCTTTGTTGAATGATGTCGGAACCAAATAAGTACATAGAACATTACAGTTATATTCATTCCATCTCTCGTTATCTCTGCCTGGGGTATTGAAGTACATCCAAGACAGATCAGTGTTAGAATCCCCTGTGTCTAACATACGGTCACCCAAGGTCTTAGAAGCTGTATTCGTGCAAAAAAGTAACTGAAATTAATTTGACGTATAATCGGTTAAAAAATTGAAAGGTTTAATCCTTGAAAGGCCTTGAATTGACAGTTCTGTCTATGCTAATAATACTTTCATTTATCCCCATGCTGTTTGTCTTCCAGCAAGATTCAAGAAATTTATTGAATTGAGTATTACAGGCCAACGGCCCAAAGTACAGTTATTTACTTTGGCCCCGTTTTGGTTAAACTTTCCTTTATCAAAGAAAGTCACTAGAGCTTTTTTCATAAAATCTTGAATATGATTCACAATCATAGATGTCTGCAGTAGGTCTACAGGGACACTATCTACTACTTCGTTTAAAGCATAAAGCTCCTCTCTGAGAGGGTAATTGGAAGGCGGTGTCCAAATTTCAACTGCAACAAACGGAGAAAGGTCCTGCGTTGATGAAGGGGGTGCTGTCTCGGTCAATAGGGGGATATCTGTAGGTTTTGCTTTTACTAGTGGTCGTAACGATTGCCAGTAATCCGGAGAAACCGGGCAATATATCTGGGACAACGAAACGAGGTTACGGGGTTTTGTTGTCAGAGTCATTTAGAAAAGAATAAATCTTATAGAGTCAATCTTGAAAACTAAAAAACTAAATAAATTAAATCAAGACACTGTTATGTATGCTTCCCGAAAAGTCATTTGCCCAAGATAATTTATCCGTTTTCTAAGCTTGTCACGTGTATTGAGTCTCCAAACATAAAATGTGTTTGTATCATCTGTCCTCAATTTTGTCATTATGGAGTACTCAATTCAATTCAACATCAATAAATATAGACAAACTCCCATTGCTAGTTGTTGAGCTATCATAATTTTCGGAGGACCTCTATAGGTAGAAAGCAGTCTTATTAATATTTACCCTAATGACGTATCCCTCTGGAGTAGTTGCTTTTAATACCACGGTGCGGGTATCATCAGTCGCGGTAGCTGCATAGTTTTTCATCATGGATTATCTTTATTTGAAAGGAGAGGAAGAGTGTAAAAAATGAATTTAAAGAAATTTGGTAAATTTTATGTTAAAAAATGATTACACATACAAAAACATAAGTTACACGATTTTCTTTAAAATACAGGAGTTGTTTGTTCTAATTTTGTTTTCAAGAGTGTCTATGAAACATCGAATTTTGGAAATTTCTAAAACTGTGAGATATGTATAAGCTAAAATGTGATTATACTATTCGTCTTGTACGAAGAAGGATGAGGAGATGACGAACAGTATTCAAAATAAAAGTCCTTAAAATAATACAATATAGGAGCAGAGCAAACACGGACCTCCGAAACATCAGAGGTGGGATCAGGTGCCAAGTAGGAGTGATCATCCCCTGCTGATCGGTCTCACTCGCCGTGTGCTCGCTGTCATGATCGAGGAATAACGGGAAAAATCCTTCGTCAATTAAGTGTATAAATAATGGACTAACATTTGGTATGAAAAACGTCAGTCAGCATTTGACTCGCGTTTAAATTCTATTCGCTAACAAGGTCTTTCTATCGACCATTGAACTTAAAATGATGTTTCAATAGGAGACGGCTGATATTCTTGTTTCATGAATTTGCTTGTCAGTAATTTACCACGTTTTAGACGTTATTCATACGTAAGCATGCTCTTGGTTAGCGATTCAACTGAGATACTTGTTCTCCGTATGCAGTTGATGAAGGTATATTGCCACATAGGTCTGGGAAGTTGATAAGTTGGCGTCATCACGTTTATCAAAGAGCTTGGTTAAGTAAACAATACTCTGATATTATATTAAAGCATTTTATAGTGGAAAAGGATTGCCCAAGAGAAATTTTTAAAAAGTTCATTAATTAAGCAGTAATTAATTAACAAAGATTGCATTGAAGTCTATGGGGAAAAGCGTTTTTTCAAAATGAAAATTCAAATAATTTGAATATCAAAAAATCCTGTGGTGGAAAGATGCATTGAAATATTAAAAATAGAATGATAATTGAAAACAATTTTTTTACCAGCTAAATTTTTTTTAATTGATTTTTTTTATTTATTTAAAAAAAGGGGAGATAACTCTTACCCAAATTCAAGGTCATGAATTAGGACACATCCCACTAAACATACTTATAGTAATAAATGGGAAGTATGTCTAAATAAACTGAGTATTCAATGCATACATATCTGTTATGTTTTCAATTTCATTGAATTTCTTCCTATTAGGGATTGAAGACCTTAAGGACATTTTATTTTTCTACCAAGTGTGTGTGTGTGTGCACAGGGGCCGGTAACATACTGTTTTTGATTTTACGTAATCACTACATGTATACAAAAAAGGAAAGGGAAACAAAGTCAGCCCGAATTTACACAGGGTCGATCTCGGAAATATTTCGTATTTCATAGAAAAAAGAATGTAGCCAATTAAATTTTAACTAGAAATCGTACTACAGTAAATATTCTTTAATAAAACAGAAACCTCGTTACGTTTTATAGCGTTTAAGTATGGTAATACTAACTCGATATCCCGTTGTGCGAGTCGATGTACTTTAAGTCCTCCACTAAAACGAGGCAAAATTCGCACATTTTCTCCAGTTTTGAAGTCTTTCCGGAGATGGAAAACACAAAGTAAAGATCCAGCGTTCACGAAAATCATCTTTTTCTTTTAATTGCAATTAAAAGGTACAGCATCTCCGATTTGAATAAATACGGTAGCTTTTCTCGTTCACAGAGAGGTGCGAGCCCATAACAGACGACATTTTGGAAAAGCCCATGATTGGTAAAAGGCGGAGCGTGATTGGTCAGATCTATTCTAGAAAAGCACTATTGACCAATCACATCTCGCGTTAAATATTGGATGCAATGTTTATCGAATTTAGTGGACGACTTAAACTACATCACTTGCATGACAGGATATCGGATCTGCAAAACATGACTTGCACGATTCTTAAATGACCGCGATGGTATTCTTATTAAAGAGTGATTATTACTGAATGATTACAGACGTTATTTCACTAACTGCAAGGTATTTTATTGAAAACACGAGTCATTTCCGAGATCGACCCTGTGTAAATTCGAGCTGACGTTGTTTCCCTTTCTCTCTTTGTATACATATAGTGTTAAAGTAAAATCAAAAACAGTATGTTACAGGCCCTTGTGTGTGTGTGTGTACACTATTAACCTGTCCTCCCATGACGTGCAAAAGTCTGGCAAATACAAAAACCAGCTGCGTAGTTGTCAGTTTAATATATGGTGTTCTGAATGTAACAAAGAATTGACATGTTCAATGTAGGGAATTATTTAAGGAATGTTTTTAAGTTTTGTGTGAGTTATTGGTGTGTGAATCACACAGACTTATCACATAGGCATGTTTCATTAAGCGCGCTAGCACTTCATGAAAAATATGCCTACGTGCAAGTCTGTGTGATTCTCACACCAATAATTCACACAAAACTTAAAAACATTCCTTAAATAATTTTACATAATTTATTTACAGATTTCATACAAATCTCACAAAAGACAAACATTTACTCATACTACCTAATATTCAAATATTCACAAAGTAGGGAAAATAAAGAAATTGCAGGAACCTAAATTAAACACTAACCTGGTAACATTAAATCCAGCTCAAAGAAATCTCATGTTTCATATTTTGTGTAATTTCAGAGGTAAATTGAAATTTTGTGTAATCAAAATATCTCGGAACACTCTCATACCCGTCTGAATGCTTCGGCATACAATAAAATTCCCTCCTGAAATCGCATGACCAGTCCAGAATGATCACTTACTGAACACATCTTTATATAGCTACACAGCTTTATGTAAACCCAAAAGAAAGATAGGTAATACCTTACCTGTCAGCAGACCTGCCAACCCTTCCGCTTTTGGCGTAATTCTTCCGCTTTTCCCCACAAAATTACGCTATTACATCACTTATATTAATTTTACGCTTTTGATAGTTTGGTTTAAAATTCATTATGAACGTCTTATTTTACCCTTAAAGTACGACCTGCTGAAATGAAATAAATAGAGGACCTATACCGTAAGTAATATACCTAGTAGTTACATGTAAACTGGTTACCGAATATTCGACGAGAAGGCACTACTTACGTTAATTATTAAATGATATTGCAATAAGTAAAGCCATTTCTATGCTCAATTTAGTTTATTTTAACATTGCTTAGAACAAGATAGAGAATTGTGAGTGTTAAAAGATGAAATACAATGTTATAATGTACGATCTGTGTAATCATGCAAACGCAAGCCTTCAATTCAGAGATTTGATACAAATTGATCAAATGCTTCATTAAAGGTGTACGGTTGAATTGAGTTTGATATAGGATACTAGTATTTTACAACACGTTTTTGCAATTATATAAATCGAACAAGAAAGGTTAATACCAGCTTTGTTTGGTAATGTACAATTTCGGTTGTTTTGAGAGAAAATAATGTATTATAACAATCAACAAAAGAGGAAAAATGATTAATTACGCTTTAAACTCTGAAATTCCTCGAAAAATGTACTGAGATTACACCCTTGCAAGGAAAAGGGTAGGCATGTCTGTGTCAGACTTCATAAACAATAAAACACATACTTTAATGTATAGTTTGAATGAAACAAATCTCAATTAACATATTTCAATTTACCTCTGAAAATAATAGCTTTTAAATCAAATTGGAATTAATTGGAAGAACTATATTTTTTCCTATTACCGGTAATAAGCTGAACAAGTTCTGTTACTGTGCAAATATATATAAAGCCTAATATATATATATATACTTTGCATAAATATAAGACCAATACCTCTTGTACTTAAAGGCCAAATTCTTTCTTGATCTTGCGTTGTTTGTAGTTTGTTCGGTGGTCTAGGGTCAAACAAAACAATGTGGATTTTCCCTTTTATATGCGGGTCTTCACAAACATACCTGGCTTTCTTAACAGTTAGATGTCTCACTGGCAAGGAGATGTCATGCTTACGAGCTCTTTTTCTTCCACTGGTTTTCCCATCATATTTATCATTTATAATACCTATGGAACTGAGATTCTTGTCGCCAATATGGCGTCGATTTTATCCACGAGCAAATTCTCGTTGTTGATGAGACTATCATCAAATAAAAGAACATTTAATGTAAGGATAATGTGTGATTTGGCTTGAAATGGCTCCAACTCGTACAAAATTGCAGCTAGGTGTCTGCATTCCCCCGTCTGACCTGTAACAGAAATGTTTAATATAAATAGAATTGGTTTATTATAATTTCAAGTAGTTTAAAAAATACTTATGATAAATCCAAATACATTTATATTAACTTAACGTCCCAAACACCCACAATGCCCTGTGATAACATCACCATGTTCTTTCTCAAGTGAAAAGAAAAATGAATAAAAATCTTTACTGATATATGTTTTATCTCCGCAAGTGAGTTAAGGCTAAATATGGATTTTTCTATGCAAATGAGCTAATAAAAATTCATAAATTGTATATTTTATGTACAGAGAAAGTTCAAATTTATTTTCTTATACATACTAAGTACCCACAGTTTATTAATGGAAGTGCACATTATGACGTGATTGTTCTCTCCAATTCAAGGTAATAAATCACATCAACAAAATCATGATACCTCACAATTTATACATGTTTGAAAATTATAACAAGAATATCCCTTTTTTGCATGAATGCAAATTTTTTTTTACAGATATTTGTGTGATTAAACTTACAGCCACAAATTCTTTCCCAAGATTCTTCGCCCCGTGTCACATATCAAAACTATGTCTAACGTGAGAAAAATCCTTTCCTACAAAATTACAAGCAATTATTAAAGGTAATCTTTAAAACTTAAAATTTACATTCACTAAAAATGGTCCACTTTATTTTGTATGAGTATCAAATCCAATTCCTATCAATCAATAGATTAACACATGTTGAAACTTTTACGGAAATGTCTGTATGAAGGATTTCTCATGTATGCTTTACCACCAATGTAATGTACCAATCAAATATACAAAACTTATTAGTTAACATATAGTAAAATTCATTTCTTTGACTAATTTTTATGTACAGACCCTGAGACGTGCTACTACCCCAAAAAAGCGTGTGGCCTTCGTGCGCTTTCCGTTTCGTGCAAACCGTGTAGCGTTTCGTGTAAACCGTGCGGCGTTTCGTGCAAACCGTGTAGCGTTTCGTGTAAACCGTGCAGCGTTTCGTGTAAGCTCCAAAGCGTTTCGTGCATACCGTGTAGCGAGCGTGCGAAAAGTGTGTGAGAAACGTGCGACTTTCGTGTAAGAACCGTGTGAGAAACGTGCGACTTTGGTACAAGAATCGTGTAAGAGTCATTCGGAAGTCATTTCATTTTAAACTAGTGCTAATTGTAACGGGAACCGTTACAGATGTTCCCCAAACGCTCCCCAACTCCCTTTCGGTGCCATATTCTCTGTAAGCTTCATTAAATAAGACAAACTCTGTGCATTTTTGACTTTAACAACGTTTTCCCAGAAGGATACCAATTATATTAAATTCTTAGCATTGCACCCAAGCGCATGTGAATGCATGTGCGTTATGACCATATCATCTTGTCTACATTATATATATATTTTAATATACTATATATTAAAGCATTCAGTCCAAAAGTAATAAAAATCACTCATTCAAGAGTATTTTTAAATATACTCGTTTCAAATGCACGCACGTGCGTGCACGTGCATGATGATCATACCTTCTTGTAGGAGTCCCTTACATCTATCTATGTTCTAAATCCCATCCTGTTTGGTTGAAAAACAAGGGAGTTATAGCCATTTAAAGTTTCAGCCAATCAGATTGCAGCACACGTGCATGCGCGTGATTTCTTGAAATTTTTTTGATATCATATTGTAGAATTTCCTAGTTCATTTATATGTTTTAAATTTCAAAGCATTTCGTCAAAAAACAAAAGAGATATTGAGATTTTTGTTTCAGCCAATCAGAGCGAAGCTCACGTGCACGCGCGTGAGTTCGTGCTAATTTGACAGTGTCATGATATTAACACTATTAATATATCTTTATGTAATGAGTATCAAAGCATTTCATTAAAAAATGTAAAAGTTATGGCCATAATAAGTATATCAGTCATTTCACTCACTTCACGCGCCCGCGCGTGCAGGCGTATGCGCGCAAAATGACCTTCGTTCGGCACATCTACACAACACACCTATTAACCCTAAAAAGGTTTTAACTTAGTTTGGTGAACAGTTTCTGAGAACACTTCCGGACAAAAAAGTACCGGAGAAGAAATAAGAAGAAAAAAGAATAATAATAATAATAATAACTAGAAACGATCTCGTTGCGAGCAACGAGAGGTCTTCCGTCCGATTCAGGAAAAGAACCTAAAATCGAGCTGAAAAAGTGATAAAAAAAATTTGGTCACAAAGAGGATTGAACCCAGGTCGCCAGCGTGAAAATCCAACGCGCTTTTTTCCTCTTTATTCCCAACACGCTTAAATTACGCGTTTGAGTCCACTGCTCTAAATGTACTTGAATATACTTCTTCAACAATACACCTGTCTAAGAATCCAAAAGGCGCGCCACTATTTATAATTTCGCGCCAAACGCCACAAGTTAATCTGCGCGCCTTTTCTTTGGAATGTTTCATTAAATGGGTGTGATAGCTTCAACAGAATAAAGAAAAAAGGAACGTTCTTTAAGCCTAATTTTCGAGGTTTAGAAAGTATATTTAACAGATTGTACATATTCTATATCTTATATAGGTAAGTAACACTAAAGAAGTGAAATGGTAATCATTTTTAACTTTTTTTAATTACCCGTTTATCCCCAAAGTGAACAAACCCGATTCTTTACACCTTCATGAAAAGGTAGAAATGGTTCGATGAAAGACATGTCTCGCCCTTCGACGCTCAAGGAATCAGATTTCATTTATGTTCAATGTTCAACTTCAAATATCTTTGAGAAAAGAATGTTAATATAAACTCCATTAAACGATCTTATTTAAAAATGGTTTTCTTATTTCTGTCTTTTGTAATAGTTTAATATGACTCAAGTGTACATGGGAAACACAGTGGTTACGTTTGTGAAAAACTAATAAATTTTGAATACTGCTCTAAATATAGTTATGTATACAGTACACCTGCAACAATACACCTGTCTAAGAATCATAAAAGGCGGGCCGATATTCATAATCTGGCGACAAACACCACGAGTAAATATTCGCGCCTATCCTTTGGTCTGATCTATCAAATAGGTGTGATAGCTTCAATGATATTAAATATTAAATAAAACAACTTCTTATCGCCTTTATTTTATTTCGACGTTAAGAAAGTAAATTTAACACATTGCACACACGTATCTAGCCCAATTACACTAAAGCAGTAAAACGGAAATTAAGTTTTAAGATTGTCACTGAATTGCAGCGTACTACTAGGTGAAAGGCCACGTAGTTTTTTTACTTTTCATGTATCATTTAGTCAAACGCTCAGCTGCCTCCATAAACCCCTACTCGCGAAATGGCGGAGTTGACAGAGACAGCCGCCATCTTGGGTCCGCTTCAGATTTTCAAATATTAATATCTAGAGTTCTGATTAACCAATATCCAAACAACTTATATAGTAAGCATCGATCAAAGGGTCTCTATTATCATTCCAAAAATAAATAAAAAATGTTGAAAAACAAAAAAGTTAGAAAATACGATTTTTTCAATTCGCTTCTCCTAACGACAGGAAGTACCGACGACAAACAAAGTGTCGCGTCCTGCATGGTATATATCACGATCTATAATCCCTGAAAGTTTCATGTTGATATATTTTACCGATTTTGAGTTTAATCGCGGACAAAATGTCATTTTAATTTCAGGAAATTGTCCGTAATTTGGCACCGGAAGTGAGTTTCCAAATTTTCTCTCGGATATACAAAATTCATGTTACGACACATCTTTTCTGAAAATTTCACGTCATTCCATCCAGTAGTCTTCGAGAAATCGCGTGCACAAAATTAGAAAGTCAAAAAAATGATAAAAATAATAATAAGAATAATAATAATAACTAGATACGATCTCGTTGCGAGCAACGAGAGGTCTTCCGTCCGATTCCGAAAAAAAAGAAAACCTTTGTGAAATCTAGCTGAAAAGGTAAAAAAAATATTACACGCAAGAGGGATTGAATCCAAGTCGGCAGCATGAAAATCCAACGCGCTAAATATTACGTACGCTGTCGGGACCTCTGCTCTAAATCTTCTTGTATATACCTCTGTATAACAGTGCTTTTGTCTTAGAATTATGAAAGCTAGTCACTATTCATAAATTCGCGCAAAATGCCACGAGTTAATCTTCGCGCCTTTTCTTTAGAATGTTCTCTTTCATAGGTGTGATAGCTTTAGTGAAATAAAAAAACCCGTTCATTTAGCCTAAAACTTGATGATTAGAAAGTATATTTTATACATTTCACAAACTCCATATAGTATGCAAGGAAGTAACACTAAAACAGTGAAACGGCTATGAATTTTAACTTTTTTAAAATTTCATGTTAAAGTAAACTCGCTAAAGTGAACTATCCCGATTAGTTAAAAACATTCATGAAGAGATTGAAATGTTTCGCAAAAAAAAAAAAAAAAATGGCTCGCCTTACGACGGTCAAGGAATTGGATATCGTTTGTGCTCAATAACTTGAATAAGATCTTTGAGACAATAATGTTAATATAAACTCTATTAAGCGATCTTTAAAAAAATATGGTTATCTTATTTTGTCTTTTTTATTAGTATAATATGGCACAAATGTGCATGGGAAAAACCGTGGGTAAGTTTTATACTTACTGTATTCATTGATATCCTTCTTGAATAACTATTACTTTTAACAATGATTAATGAGCTGCTTTTCCGTGGTGCAATCAGAAGATATTTGGTATCGAATTTCATTTGCACATTTAGTCTTTTCTTTTTTTACTTTGAGAATCAACCAAAACCAATTATAGAAGACGTTTAAGAAGAATTTAGTTTGACACAGAATTGTAACGTAACTACAACGTGAAAATCCAAGTATTCCTTTATATTTCATTTGTCCTTATTACTTTCTTTCAAGCAAATGCTCGACTGCCTCAGTAAACCCCTATTGCGAAATGTCGGAGTTGACAGAGAGAGCGGCCATTTTGAAACGCTTCAAATTTTTAAATGCTAATATCTAGAGTTAAGATTTATCAATATTCAAACAAATTATATAGCAAGCATTATAAGAAATGTTTCTATTAACAAACAAAAAATAAACGAAAAATATTGAAAAAAATTTTTTTTAAAAAAAATTAGACTTTTTAAATTAGCTTCCGGTAGCGAGCGGAAGTAATGACGACAAACGAAAAGTCGCGTCCTGGATAGTATTTTTCATCATTTATCATATCTGAAAGTTTCACATTGATATCTTTTACCGTTCTTGAGAAAATCTGTAGACAAAAGAAATCAGAAAAAGGTCTGTAACTTGGCACCGGAAGCGAATTTCCAAAAAATCTCTCAGATGTATCAAATTCATTTAACAAAACATCTGTCCTGAAAATTTCATGTAATTCCATCCAGTAGTCTTTGAGAAATCGCGTCAGAAAAATAATAATAACTAGAGCAAAGCTCGTTGCAAAGCAACGAGTAGGTCTTCCGTCCTGTTTGACTGGAAGTAGCTTTCATTAAAAAAATAATAATAAAAACGAACAAAAATGGTATAAATCCTTAAAATCTATGTTTATTTTTGCAAAAGTAAACCATTCTTGCTACTTCCGGTTTGACCGGAAGTGACGTCAACGGACGGAAAATTAAGTTTCATGCTTCCAGTGACATATCTAATCCGAAAAATATGCATCACGGCAAAAAAATAGATTTTTTGACTACTTCCGGTTTGACCGGAAGTGACGACGACGGACGGAAAATGTATTTTTATGCTCCCAGTGACAGATGCTACCCAAAAGCTTGTCAAAAACGGCAAAAATACGCGTTATCCGACCACTTCCGGTTGGCCGTAAGTGACGTCACCGGACGTATTTTGACCAATGGATTAAGCTTGACATTTTGAACAACTTTGCTTCTTTGACTTATTTCAAATTCTCAATACTTTTCGAGATATAAAGGAAAGACTTTGGACCCCTCTCGGCCCTTGATTATAGGGGCCAGCCCTTTTTTTAAGATATCCTTTGAAAGATAATGTAATTCTACACTTCTTTTGTTCTATATGTCTTAACAAAATATTTTCAGGTAAAAAGATATTGAAGAAAAGGTGTTAAAAATTAAAAAAATTCTCGATAGCCCTTTTTCGGACCATAGCGAGCGTGGGCGTACAGCACTTCCGGTGAAAATGAAATACGTATGTCACATCTACATATATTGCTCTATCATTGCTGAAAAACTCAAGTTTCTATCCTAAGCCGTTTTTGAGAAAACTGGCGGACAAAGTGACCCTCAGAAAATCACTAAATAGCGAAAATCTCAAAACCGGAAGTGACGTCATCAAAACAAAAAATTATATATCAGCTTTGTTTGATGTTCTATCAGTTCTGAAAGTTTCATGAAAATCTACCCAGCCGTTTCCGTGAAATCGCGTGCACAAAATCAGTAAGAAAAAAAAACAATAATAATAATAAAAATAGTGGAAAAGAAACCTAAGAATAACAAGAAGGTCTTCCGCTGAAGACGGAAGACCTTAATAACTAGAGCAAAGCTCGTTGCAAAGCAACGAGTAGGTCTTCCGTCCTGTTTGACCGGAAGTAACCGGAAGTAATTTTCACTTTTTACAAAAATGAGTAATAACGCCCAAAAATGTATAAATCAACTTCATTTATGTTAATTAATGCTAAATTAAGCCATTTTTTGCTACTTCCGGTTAGACCGGAAGTAACGACGACGGACGGAAAATTAATTTTAATGCACCCAGAGACATATGTTACCTAAAAAATGGTTAAGAACGGCAAAAATACGCGTTTTTCGACTACTTCCGGTTTGGCCGGAAGTGACGACGACGGACGTATTTTAATGACTCCAATAGATTGAACTTGACATTTTGAACAACTTTGCTTCTTTGACATATTACAAATTCTCAATACATTTTGAGATATAAAGAAAAAACTTTCAGCCCCTCTTGATCCTTAATTTTAGGGGCCAGCCCTTTTTACGAGATATCATTCGAAAGATCTTGAAATTCTACACTTCTTTTGTTCTATATGTTTTAACAAAATATTTCCAGGTAAAAAGATATCGTAGAAAAGGTGATAAAAAATTTTTAATTTGCGATACGACTATTTTCGGGCGGTAGCGAGCGCCGACGTGCGGTACTTCCAATAAAAATAAAATACATTCCGCAAATCTACAGACTTAGGTCTACCATACCTGAAAGTATCATGTGTCTATCTAAAGCCGTTTAGGAGAAATCGTGCGGACAAACTGACCTTTAAAAAATCATTAAAATGCTTATAACTCCGGACCGGAAGTGACGTCATCAAAACAGAAAAAAAGCATAAGGTTCAAGTGATGTTACATAAGTCCTGAAAGTTTCATGGAAATCCATCGAGCCATTTTCGAGAAATCGCGTGCACAAAATCGGTAAGAAAAAAAAACAATAATAATAAAAGTGAAAAAGAAACCTAAGAATAACAAGAAGGTCTTCCGCTGAAGA
>PRKT01000506.1:162271-186100 GCA_003671525.1 Saccostrea glomerata
TTGGTAGAGGACTCAATGCTCATTACATTCATGCCAACAGTTTGCCTGCTTGATGTCCAGGAGTAAAGAAGAAGATTTTTAAAGATTGCAATAATTTTAGTGGTTTTGGCCCCACCCCTCAGGCCCCAGGGGGGCGGGGACCATGAAATTCACAATTTTTGTTCCCCTCCATCCATAGATACTGTATACCAAATTTGGTTGAAATTGGTTCAGTGGTTTCAGAGAAGAAGCTGAAAATGTTCAAATGTTAACACACGACACACGACGCACGACACACGACGCACGACGACGGACGAAAACGGATAGCAATAGGTCACCTGAGTTACTCAGGTGACCTAAAAAATATTTTACAATGTATCAATAATCGTAAGTAGAGTATATAAGCAAATTTTATTAATAATTTAAAATCATAATCACAAAAAATAATCCGCCTACGGAAATCAAACACAATATAATCAATATTATTAAAAATCAATGAGTTTATATTCCTGCGGTAAGAAATCGAATTTGTGTTTAATTTATTAAATCAATTTATTAAATTATACTCGTAAAAATATTACATTGAAATGAATGACTACCTGTATATAAATTTTTTTTTTTTATTGAACAGTCATAAATAAATAAATTCGAACTGACAATTATTTATCAATTATTACAACTGTCAGAGTATTAAATATTTCTATCGGTTTATATAATACAAGTGTACTAAATTCAATTTAAACAACTGCTTAATGTGGCTTTGTGAAAGATTTTTATTGAATTAATGATAAAGCGGTAAAAATGCCCGAGATATTCCGAGTACAAAATTCCAAACCGAGGCCAAAACGTGCGAGAATCGTGCACAAAGCGTGTGAGAAACGTTTACAAAGCGTTTCGTGCAGCCTTTCGTGTAAACCGTGCAGCCTTTCGTGCAAAGCGTTTCGTGTAAACCGTGTAGCGTTTTGTGTAAGCGTTTCGTGCAAACCGTGTAGCGTTCGTGTACCGTTCGTGCAGCGAGCGTGTGGGGTAGTAGCACGTCTCAGGGTCTGTACATATATAAACAATGAATCTTTTTCCGTCCTTGTTAAAGAGGGGACAAGCACAGCCATTGAAGAAAAAAAATTATAAACAATAAAACACATATTTCTGCTATGTTTGTAACTTATCACCTATAACATATAAATGTATGATTAAAATGTTCATATGTGACCTACTCATAATGGAGGAAATTTGAGGGTATGCATCAGTTACAATTTCCTTCAGGATAACACCCTCCTCTTTGAGCGAAGTCATGGCTCGTCTAAATCCCTCAGCATCCATTGACCCAGATTTAAGTTGACATTCCCTTTTGTCAACTGTTTCCATTACCAAGATTTTCTTGTCTGACTGATTCATAACTGTATAAGTACAGTACTTGGCCGAGTACCCCGGAGAATCCATTCTGCCACCTATTAAATGATGTCAAGACATTTTTTTTAGTTCTGCAGCTGCAAAATGAAAAAGCAAAAAATGTCAAAATCACAACTTACTTTTACTGAAACCTACTACAGCTGCCCTGTGCTCTTCTACAATAGATGATTTGAAATTCATCCAGTACTTTTCGACCACTGGTGCTTCATACTTGTATTGCACTCTTGAGTGTGATCTATTGCATGGAAATCCGAGTCCGAGGACCTGGGCAAAAAGGGCAATCTTAGTGAAATTGTTGCCGGAGAGAGTTACAGATGCAAGAGCTTGAAAATTCCCTAGAAATACGCCATTGGGAAGCAGGAAACATCGTATCCAGCATTACATTTCTGAAATTGTTAAAATGTATTTTGCCTCAATATGTGCAACTGTTTGCATTGAAAATGTGTCACAACGCCTGATATACCCCTGCTCTTCCTTTGAGTATTTAAAACATTTGTTCCCTCTTTTATTCATATTACAGGTAGAATTTTATTCTCATATGCACACAACCATTAGGGATCATGACATAATCGACAAAACAACAATCAACACATTAGGGTTAATGACATAAAACCCTGACCCAAAGTTCATGAAATTCATAATTTAGGAACAGACATTCTTTCTCATCATAACTTTGTACATGTACTTGGTAAATGTATTTAATACCCAGGAGCAGACAAGAAGTATTTAAAAAAAAATAATGTATTTCACTATGTAATCAATATCGCCCCACCCTAACACAAGAACATATGAATATTATTTTTCAGCCTTCTCTTATTTTATATTTATTTCATTTGTTGAAATTTAGTTTCAGATTTTTACAATATCTCAACCCCAGGGTTCCTAATTAAACATACCTGGTATGTACGCAACTTTATTGGGATACTAGGAGGGGAAAAGAAGAATGAAACAATGAATTTGTTTCAACTTACAATTACTTAAAATATCTATAAATTACCCAAGATACCAGATCCAAGTTCATTTTTACTGAAAATGACGCTCTCCTTGCAGCCCTTCACAGCACACGTCATTTTCACCTTATTGAGCAGTACTAGCAAAGAATCACTAGACAGCAGATGTTTGTTATCCTTTATGTTCTCTACTGTGACTGATGACAAGGCTTTGTTCCGTTAAAATGAGATAATGCTCTCATCCAGTTCCTTGCTCTCTATATCATGAACTTCTGCTAGGTCAACATTTTCACCAAGCTCATGACTCTCATCATGCCTGATAAAAATAAAAATGTGTTACATTGTAGCTGTAGAGGACACATTTGCATGCCAGTATAGATTTAAAAAAAAATTCATTAACTAAAGTTATCACTATTTCATAAGGTATGTTCATTTCTTTATATAAGTGACAATATTCATACGTAGATCCTATTTCATGATAAAAATATTAACACTCAATATTTAAATTACTATGCATTTTCCAAAAAGGTAATCACAGTAAGGCGTTGATCCATTATCTCTGGATTGACCTTGGCTTTGAAAAGACAAATTTTATCCATTTCCTGAAGCAGTTTAAAAATAGACTTTCTACATGTCCGTCAAAAACAATCTGTAGTCTTGAAAAGATTTTTAACCCTTCAGTTTTTCGTCCATTTATAATTATTAGTGTTAAATATCAAATAAATATCATCTACGAGTCCGAAATCTGGAATGTGTACAAAATCTGACCTATACCTTTCAATATTTAAAGAATCTCAGCTGGAAGGTCGCCTCTCTTTAGTTTTGATTGTGCGTCATTATAAACTGAATCTCTACGGAAATCGGGGTCAACAGGTTAATCCAACTGTTTTACAGCAATCGCGAGCTCCCTCAAGCTACGTTTGTTATAGCCCAACACCGGCTATAATAGTCTTCATCTTATAACTCAGGTAAACGTCAGGTATACAAACAGTATGTCATTTTATTTTTATTAAGTTGTCCGTAGCACTTAGCTTTAAGGAATGATTCAGTATTCCGACCACCAAAGCCTGTTGATTAAGATACGGACATAATCCTTCTCTCATATACGTTCTGAAGTATCGTAGCACAGTCGAACCACTCTAATATGCTATTGACGTTCTTGAAAAATCATTGCGAGACTTCTGTTTTTCTATTGTGCAAGTTACAATAGTTATAATTAATATATTTAAATATATAAAGAGTCCCACGCCCTAGTACCATGTAGCCGAGTTACCTCCACAGCTTGTGTCGTTATCTCTGCCTGAGGTGGTGAATGACATCCCAGACAGATCAGTGTCAGAATTCCCTGAGTTTATAATGTACGCAATTTATTTTATTCCAGCCTCCACCCTTTAAAGCAGCCGAGGTACCTCCACTCTTCCTGTTGTTGTCTCTATCTTAGGTAGTGATTTCCATCCCAGTCAGGTTATTGCGTCACGTATCGTCTCCTTATAAGATGAATTATGGCTTCTCATGTCTCCTATGTTGAATGATACTGAACAAAATAAGTATACAGAACAATATAGTTATACCCAATCCATCTTTTGTTCTCTCTGCCTTTTGTACTGAATGACATCCCAGACAGACCAGCGTCAGAATCCCCAGTGTTTAACATACGGTCACCCAATGTCCTGGAAGCTGTGCTTGTGAAAAAGTATATTTTGACAAATACTCGGCTAATAAATTGAAAATTATATGCCTAGAAGACTATTGAAAGTTCTGTCTATTCTAATAACAATACCACTTGTGCGAATGCAGTTAGACCTTCCATCTGCTCGTCAGAATACAGGATTACGTCGTCACAATACTGATTGATGTATGAATTTTCTACTTTGATCTGAAGATCTGAAAATAAGTAGCGGCCTCCTTAAGGCCATAGACAAATTTAAAGTCTTCTCCAAACTGCGCATGTCGAATGTGTTACAAACAATCCGAAATAAATATACCCCACTTTCAGTGAAAGCGTGGGTACACAAACATCAGAATTACGAATGGTTATCATAACTGAAAGGTTGTGGAGCATCAAGTCTCTTTCGTAAACAGCTGCACCGCTTTTCCCCGACCTTTTGTTTGTGTGGTGTTAAGTTCATCCAAGACAGATCAAAACAACTACTGTTTTCAAATTAAGATATTCTGTCAACCTAGGTTTGGCAGCTGTACTCGTGCGAAATGTACAACAAATAGCCACTAGTACCAGCATAGTTTTTTCCGCGCATCTAGTCTTTCATTATCTTTGGTGCTAAAGTTAGTCCCAGACAGATAGCTTCGTATGTTGTCTCTTATAGAGAAAGATAAACATAAATAATATAAATATATATAAGTACAGTTAGCTCCCCTTTTTCTGTCGTTATCTCTGTCTGTAGTAAAAAAGTACATCCCAGGTATCGTGTCCTATTTAGATAGATATCAACAGGATAAACATATATAGCGCTGTACAGTTAAATCCAGTCGTTTTGTCGTTATCCCTGTCTGTGTTGGAGAATGACACCCCAAACAGATCGGCGTCAGAATTCCCCGTGGTCATAATGTACTGTTCAGAGTTGATAATATTGAAGCCTCCAACCCCAATAGCAGCAAAGTTATCTCCAGTCTGTCTGTCATTGTCGTGTGTAAATAAAGCACATCCCAACCAGATTATGGCTTCTCATGTCGTTTCCTTTGTTGAATGATGTCGGAACCAAATAAGTACATAGAACATTACAGTTATATTCATTCCATCTCTCGTTATCTCTGCCTGGGGTATTGAAGTACATCCAAGACAGATCAGCGTTGGAATCCCCTGTGTCTAACATACGGTCACCCAAGGTCCTAGAAGCTGTATTCGTACAAAAAAGTTACTGAAATTAATTTGACGTATAAAAAAAAGTTGAAAGGTTTAATCCTTGAAAGGCCTTTTATTGACAGTTCTGTCTATGCTATTAACACTTTCATTTATTCCCATGCTGTTTGTCTTTCAGCAAGATTTAAGAAATTTATAGATTGAGTATTACAGGCCAACGGCCAAAAGTAAAGTCATTTTTTTAAATGTTAAATTTATCATTTCAGATCAGGCTTATACAATGTGGAAAGATATGAACTATGCTAATTAAATTCTTAATGAATTTTCTACTTTTTTAAAAAAGTAAAGAGAAAAATGTTGTAATAACATTTAACATTATATAATTACAAATATAAACATGTTCACAATGTTTTTATAAGATCAGGTTTCAACACGATGATCTTTCACTTAAGTCAATTAATTTTGCATGCCATATTTATAGCAAAATTTTTCTAAGACTTTGATTTGATTTTGTAAATTGATTACTGTATCTGCAAAATTAATCACATCATCAGCGATAATTGCATAATGTTGGGAAATGTCTCATCTATCTAACAGAAAAGCCAAAAATATACCTTTTTCTAGATGATTTTTTCATATGGGAAACATAGAGCGCAGTATAGAACATAATTTTTCTGTAACTAATTAATATTGGATAGATACATCTTTAGTGAAAATATAAAGCTTGCTCTATGCTGCACTCTATATTTTCTGAAAGAAAAACTGCTTAAAATAAGCAGTTTTATACAAAATATGCTAAAATGGCGGGAAAAAGTGATTTTTATGATCTCATATTTTTCAAATAACGGCATTTTGAACAAATTGAATATGACCAATACAGGTCGCATATATAGCTGTTCAAAATAAAAGCTATATATGAAGTAACACTAAGATATTCAGTTTAAAGGGGCAATTGAGACTCTTACCATATATCGCTCTTTAGCTGATAAACGTGTTGGTTAAACTTTCCTTTAATGAAGAAAGTAACTGGAGCTTTTTTCATAAAATCTTAAATATGATTCACAATCATAGATGTCTGCAGTAGATCTACAAGTACTCAATCTACTACTTCGTTTAAAGCATAAAGCTCCTCTCTGAGAGGGTAATTGGAAGGCGGTGTCGAAATTTCGACTGCAACAACAGGAGAAAGGTCATGAGTTGATGTAAGGGGTGCTATCTCAGTCAATAGTGAGATGTCTGTAGGTTTTGCTTTTACTAGTGGTCGTAACGATTGCCAGTAATCCGGAAAAATCGGACAATATCTCTGGGACAACGAAACGAGGTTCCGGGATTTTGTTGTCGGAGTCATCATCTGGAAAAGAATTAATCTTATAAACTCAATCTATCTTAAAAACTAACAAACAAAATCATTAAACCAAGACACTATTCTGTATGCTTCGTCAAAAGTTATTTGCCAGAGATAATGAGTCAGTTCGTCATTGTCTTAAGTATTCATCACTTCTTTGGTATTAAACTGTCTAAATTCTAACGGATTACCTCCAAATTTCTTTATCTCCAGTTCAGGTTTCCTGAGATATTGTGCAACACATTGCATAGCATCAAATTCAGAGGCCAGTGGTTTTGTTTGACAGCTCCGTATACCGAACGTGCGTCCGCTTTCTGGACCCAGAGAGAGAATCCGGGGTTCGGTTTCTGTTAGGTTGTGTCCGGTCAGTACTGTCGACGATTTTTACCATTTTTACTTTTTCTAATAAACTTCACCTGGCTTGGTATACTTTTCAAAAGTCTCTATTACACTTTAAGCACCCATCTATTAACATATTCTAAAATTTGTCTTTATCTGTAAACTTTTACTGGGTGTGTTAAGTCCATATTTGTAATTATGTTCCCCAAACGGAGTTTGGGAACATATTGTTTTTACTCGGTTTCTTATTATGTTCCCCAAACGAAGTTGGGGAACATATTGTTTTTACTCTGTTTCTTATTATTATTATTATTTTTCTTCTCGGGAAAATTTTGTCCGCGAATGATCTTGTAAAGTACACATCCGATTAAGGGGAAACCTTTTTAGGTTAAGTAGGCATGTTATGTAGATTTGCGGAATCAAGGTCATTCTGCGCGCACGTGCTTGCAAGAGCACGCACGTGCAAAACTTGAAATGACCAATATATAATGGATATAACCGTAACTTTTCTATTTTTAGACGAAATGTTTTGAAACTCATAATGTAAGGATATATGAGTAGTATGCACAAGATGACATGGTCAAAGTAGCAAGATCGCACGTGCAAGCACGCGCGCTTCGCTCTAATTGGCTGAAACTAAAGTCTCAATATCTTTCTTGTTTTTTGATAAAATCATTTGAAATTTTGAACATAGTCATACATTAGGGAGATCTACAGCCCGTAATAAAAGAAATATCATGAAAGCATGTGCATGCACGTGTGCTTGCAAGAGCTCGCACGTGCAACACGAGAAATGTCCAATATAATTGATAGAAAAGTAACTATTTAAATTATTGATGATATGCTTTCAAACTCATATTAGAAGTATATATTAGAAGCATAGACAAGATGACATGGTCAAAAAAGCAAGATCTCACGTGCATGCACGTGCGCTTCGCTCTGATTGGCTGAAACTAAAGTCTCAATATCTTTCTTGTTTTTTGATAAAATCCTTTGAAATTTTAAATATAGGCATGTATTAGGATATCCAACAATAAGATATATAGCAATTATTTTGAAAACGCGTGCATGCACGTGCGCTGCAATCTGATTGGCTTATGCTTTAAATAGCTATAACTCCCTTGGTTTTCAACCAAACAGGATGGGATTTGGAACATGGATAGATATAATGGACTTCTACAAGAAGACATGGTCACCATGCACATGCATACACGTGCATGTACGTGCGCTGCAATCTGATTGGCTGAAACTTTGAACAGCTATAACTCCCTTGGTTTTCAACCAAACGGGGTGGGATTTAGAACATATATAGATGTAATGGACTTCTACAAGAAAGTATGGTCGCCATGCTCATGTGAGCACGTGCGTGTACGTGAAATGAGTAAAATAAAAAATACACTTGAATTAGCGTATTTTTTAATACGTTTGGATTAAATACTTTGATATTTAGTATATTAAAATCTATAGATTGTAAAGACAAGATTATATGGTCATTATGCACATGCATTCACATGCGCACGCGTGCAATGCTAAAATTTGAATGAAATTGGTACACTTCTGGGTAAACTTTGTTAAAGTCTCAAATGCATAGAGTTGTCTTATTTAATGAAGCTTATAAGGAATATGGCGCCAAAATGGAGTTGGGGAGCGTTTGGGGAACATCTGTAACGGTCCCCGTTACAATTAGCACTAGTTATTATTATTATTCTTTTTTTTCTTCTTTGTTCTCCGGTACACTGTCTGTGTTGGAGAATGACACCCCAAACAGATCGGCGTCAGAATTCCCCGTGTTCATAATGTAATGTTCAGAGCTGATGTATATCCATCTTCCATCCCTGATAGCAGCACAGCTACCTCCACTGCTCCTGTCGTTATCCCTGTCTGTGTTGGAGAATGACATCCCAGACAGATCAGCGTCAGAATTCCCCGTGTTTAAATGTACTGTTCACAGTTAATAATATTCAAGCATCCAACCCCTATAGCAGCAAAGTTGTCTCCAGTCTTCCAGTCGTTGTCGTGTGTAATAAAGCACATCCCAGTCAGATTATGGCTTCTCATGTCGTCTCCTTTGTTGAATGATGTCGGAACAAAATAAGTACATAGAACATTACAGTTATATCCATTCCATCTGTCGTTATCTCTGCCTGGGGTATTGAAGTACATCCAAGACAGATCAGCGTTGGAATCCCCTGTGTCTAACATACGGTCACCCAAGGTCCTAGAAGCTGTATTCGTGCAAAAAAGTTACTGAAATTAATTTGACGTATAATCGGTTAAAAAGTTTAAAGGTTTAATCCTTGAAAGGCCTTTTATTGACATTGACAGTTCTGTCTATGCTAATAACGCTTTCATTTATCCCCATGCTGTTTGTCTTCCAGCAAGATGCAAGAAATTTATAGAATAGCTTATTAAAGGCCAACGGCCCAAAGTACAGTCATTTTTTAAAAATGTTAAATTTATCATTTCAGATCAGGCTTATACAATGTGGAAAGATATAAACTATGCTCATTAAATTCTTAATGAATTTTCTATTTTTTTTTTTTAAAGTAAAAAAATAAAAATAAGCAGTATACAAAATATGCTAAAATGGTGGGAAAACGTGATTTTAATGATTTCATATTTTTAAAATAGCGGCATTTTGATCAAAATGAATATGACCAATACAGGTCGCATATATAGCTGTATAAATTAAAGCTATATATATAGTAAAATTCATTTTAAGGGGCCAATTGAGACTCTTACCATATATCGCTCTTTAGCTGATAAACGCTTTGGTTAATAGAGTCACTGGAGCTTTTTCTCATAAAATCTTGAATATGATTCACAATCATAGATGTCTGCAGTAGGTCTACAGGGACACTATCAACTACTTCGTTTAAAGCATAAAGCTCCTCTTTGAGAGGGTAATTGGAAGGCGGTGTCCAAATTTCAACTGCAACAACCGGAGAAAGGTCCTGCGTTGATGTAGGGGGTGCTGTCTCGGTCAATAGTGGGATGTCTGTAGGTTCTGCTTTTACTAGTGGTCGTAACGATTGCCAGTAATCCGGAGAAACCGGGCAATATCTCTGGGACAACGAAACGAGGTTCCGGGATTTTGTTGTCGGAGTCATCATCTGGAAAAGAATTAATCTTATAAACTCAATCTATCTTAAAAACTAACAAACAAAATCATTAAACCAAGACACTATTCTGTATGCTTCGTCAAAAGTTATTTGCCAGAGATAATGAGTCAGTTCGTCATTGTCTTAAGTATTCATCACTTCTTTGGTATTAAACTGTCTAAATTCTAACGGATTACCTCCAAATTTCTTTATCTCCAGTTCAGGTTTCCTGAGATATTGTGCAACACATTGCATAGCATCAAATTCAGAGGCCAGTGGTTTTGTTTGACAGCTCCGTATACCGAACGTGCGTCCGCTTTCTGGGACCGCTACGGGTTCACTCAGGGTCAGCGGACCCCGAGTAAACCCGAAGCGGACCCAGAGAGAGAATCCGGGGTTCGGTTTCTGTTAGGTTGTGTCCGGTCAGTACTGTCGACGATTTTTACCATTTTTACTTTTTCTAATAAACTGCACCTGGCTTGGTATACTTTTCAAAAGTCTCTATTACACTTTAAGCACCCATCTATTAACATATTCTAAAATTTGTCTTCATCTGTAAACTTTTACTGGGTGTGTTAAGTCCATATTTGTAATTTGAAATGAATTGTTACAAATATTTTCTTTTTCATTTTCCATTTCTTAGGAGAAAATATTCGATGAATTATCCACTTTTCTAAGCTTGTCACGTGTATTGAGTCTCCAAAGATAAAATGTGTATCATCTGTCCTTAATTTTGTCATTATGGAGTATTCAATTCACCATCAAAAAGTTTTGACAAACTTCCATTGCTAGTTATCTGAGGATCTTTCTAGGTAGCAGTCTTATTAATATGTTCCTTCATGACGTATCCCTCTGGAGAAGTTGCTTTTAATACCACGATGCGGGTATCATCAGTCTCGGTAGTTGCATATTTTTTCTTCATGGAATATCTTTATTTGAAAGGAGAGGAAGAGTTTGAAAAAAAAATGAATTGAAAGAAATATGGCGGATTAGTACATATACAATAACATAAGTTAAAAGATTGCCTTTGAAATACAGGTATGTTTTCTGACTTTTGTTTTCATGAGTGTCTTTGAACTTATGGTATATTAAGAATTTCTAAAATTGTAGATATGTATAAGATAAATTTTGATTATACTATTTGTCTTGTACAAAAAAGGATATGGAAATAACGAACAGTATTTAAAATCAAAGTCCATTAAATAATACAAAATAGGAGCAGAGCAAACACGGACTTCCGAAACATCAGAGATGGAATCAGGTGCCATGGGGGAGTGAGTATCCCCTGCTGACCGGTCTCACTCGCCGTGTGCTCCTTGTCATGATCGGGAAATAACGGGAAAATCCTTCGTCAATTCAGTGTATAAATAATGAGCTAATAATAAGAATGAAAAACGTCAGTCAGCATTTGACTCAATGTTAAATTGTATTTGCTAAATGGTCTTTGTATCGACCATAATGATGAATTTATATGAGACAGCCGATATTCTTGTTTCATGAAATTGCTTGTCAATAATTAACTTGTTTTAGACATTGTTCATACACTCTTGCGTAGCGATTCAACAGAGATACATATTCTCCGTATGCAGATGATGAAGGTCAATTGCCGCATAGGTAAGGTAAAGTCATCACTTTTTTCAAAGAGCTTGGTTGTTAGATTACCATTAACGTCTTTTTACTGATATATCCTCGGCGGGGCATTCATGTCCTATGGACATATTTCTAGTTGCATAAAGCATGTTCATCCTTGTAGCAGCAAATTATATAACTCACATAGTAGAGTTAGTTATCTGTCTGTAAAATCTAAAGCAAAGTTATGCAGCAGTTTTGTTCTTTCAGCTTAAGTATTTTTAGGCCTTAATTTTCTGTAAAAATACATCTTTTTTATGGCATTTTTGGCATTATCAGCAAGATGCCAAGTGTCAACAAAATGTTGTTCGTAAAGACTCTGCGGCCTAGGATATGATACTGTCAGGATTTGAGGTAATGTCCTTGACATTTAAATCATTCTCGAGGTCTTCTATGCCCTCTTTGGCCCAAGTGAATAGGTCACCAATGTCGTAGTCATGGGGTACATTTGCCTCACTTGCCTGCTCATTGCACACATGGCTTGGATTGTTCTTGAGGTGCTATCGCTCGGGACATATTTTGGTTTAGGTCACTAGCGATAATATCTCGTGACTACTGGTCACATACTCTGCAATTGATAAGACGGTGTAATGGCGGGCTGTAAGAGGGTTTCCACCACCCCAGAGTAGAGGGAGTTATTATACATCACATCGCACTGAATTCCTGTGTAGTTTGGTTTTGGGGGCCCTGCAATTTATGAATATTAACTAATTTCTGGCATCCTCTTTTCATACCACACTTGTTTAGAGTAACTACTTTTTGCATGGCGGCGCTACTTGTTTTATGCAGTGAAGACTCGGCTGGAGGTGGAGTGTTGGTGGCATAAGAATTTTCCATAGAGATGAGCTGCCAACCGGAGTTTGACTTAGACCTACGTGTAGTCCATAGTTTATTGTTCCTGCTTTTTGCCCTTGGGATTTACGACATGTAAGGGCTCCTGCTGCATTTCAGCCGTAGCCGAGTACCCAGACCACACCTCTCCATGGAGACCATGTCCTAGGTCAGGTTGCCGTCACAGCCTGGACTGGTCTGCCCATGTTCTTCATATGCTGTATTAAACATCTCACTTGTCTTTCGCAGATCGAGAAGTCTCTGGGGGTCTGCATCATACCTGTCGAAACCAGTTTTGTATCTGATCACTTGCATCCAGGAGAATTCATGTTTAGAAATTAGAGTTAGTCCCCTTAGACTTTACTTGTTTTCAGAATCGAGTTGCCACTTTTCACAGTATACAGAAACTAGTTTTTTATCTTTGTACTTCAAATAATTTTTTTTTTTTAAAATGTTACCATAATATGGAGAATTAAATATGAGTAAATTAAGCTGATTACTTTGACAGGATCTTAGGTATACCCCCATATTTCAGGCAAATGTACCTAATATGGTCCTAATTAGACCTATTATTATCCAATTAAAAATATTCTCTTTTTCAGGGGGTTTTGGCTGCACCAACCTGTGGCATCGAGGCTGCAGCATCATTTCCTGCTCCTCACCCACAGAAGACGGATGTCTCACAATTTCCAGGGTTTCTCGGTCTACTCTTGTGAATAGTACAGGCGAATGAATCAATTTATTGGATTAATACATCGGAAATGTACAATGCTGACTTATGTGCAGCTGTGCCTTCAATTTTCGTCTTTGGCGGGAGTTTTATTTTCATCTCCTTCTCTTTTTCTAGGGCTTACTTATTCAGATCCATCTTTCTTTTCTTTCCATTTGTGGTACTGGACATATCTTTTTTCTTCTTTTTTGGTTCGTAGCTCTTCTTCCTGTTCTATGCTTTCCTTTATTTTGTCAGTTTGAGTCCTTTTTTTCCCCTTTACTTTTTCTTTACTGATATTAAAACTGAAGAGACTCTCTGGAACAGATGGTGGCTTCTAAGTTAAATCTTTAAGTACCGTGCTATATGCCTAGTTTGCAAATTGGGTAAGTTCTTTCTCCGTTTCTTTAAAAGAAACATATTTTTAAATGAAATTTAATAAAAAATAAAAGTTAATAAAAGTTATCATAATAACATTATTTATTTTATCTCCCCCTCCAAAGAAGTCTTTCACTTTTCATAAGCTTAATACTTTTTTAAAAGTAATTTTAAAGCCTCTTTCATTATAGATGCCCTTTATCAGCAGAACATGGTGCTAATTGATCAGGTGATACGGAGAGCATATATATGGATGCCAGACGACCCCCCTCCCTCCTGATTTCCTGATGTCTTTTAAAATGCATGTTTATATTTTTTTCGTTTTGGAAAGTACCAATTCTATAGTAAATATTTTTTAATACAGAAAAAAAAGTGATCGAACATAAACAATCAATTGTTTAATGGAGACAAATCTTTGATGTACTTATGATTTCATATTTTTCACTTACATGTTGAATGTGCTTCTGAATTTTTTAGTGTCTTGCTTAAAAAAAATCTTTGTTTTGATCTATTGTGGCGTAAGTATGAAATATACTCCAATATGAAAGCCTGATCTCTTTTCAATCAATAGTTATAAGGAAAAATTAACCATTGTGACAAGTAGGTCAAACATCAAGGTCATGGGGTAAAAAATCATAGCGTATTTAGAAAGGTATTGTCAAAGGCAAAATATATTTAATATGAAAGCCAAGGTTAATTTGAAAAGTCTAGCTATATCTTGTATAGACATTCATTTTTCATGAATTGCTCTGTTTCTGGACGCCATTTTCTTTTGCGAAGTGCGTTTTTTTGTGTATTATGCTTTATTCCGTTTAACAGATATAAATTCCTGTTATGCACCATTCATTCCGTAGTTATTGTTTAGTTTTTTTTTCTATCTAAAATAAATTTGGAACGGAGTAAATGTATATATTCCCTAAACAGGATTCTAAAATATGTACTTTATTCCGTTATAGATAAATTGAGAAAAATGTATAACGGACTAAATCAAAAGCTAATTGAGTTGATGGACAGATGAAAACAGAAAAAAACAAGTTGAACCTTGAAAAACCGAAATTAGGACTTACATCAGTGTCTTACCTGGGATGTGTTATTTCAAAGCAAGGACTGAGTGATTATCCGAGTAAAGTACAATCGATTCGAGAGATGCCTATTCCTACAGACAGACAAGCAGTACAGCGTTTGTTATGAATGGATTTTGTGCAGATGTTTGTACCCAATTTTTCAGACTTATATCAACCACATTATACTGCCCTGTGGCACAGCCGCTCTTAATCCGGATTTTCGGAACCTGGCCTTCTTGAATGCTCTCTTGAATTGACAATAACTATGTGGTTTTTGGAGACCAGGTATTCCAACAATCTATTGGAATTCCCATGGGTACAAATTGCGCTCCGTTATTAGCAGACTTATTTTAATATTCATATGTAGCAGAATTTATGCAAAATCTTATGCGTGAAAAGATGAAAACACTTGCTGTGGCCTTCAACTCGACATTTAGATATATCGACGACGTATTGTCAATTAATAATGATAATTTCCATTCCTACGTCGACACGATATATCCTGGTGAGCTTGAGATAAAAGATACCACAGAGTCCGACACTTCTGCTTCAAACTTGGATATTTTACTTGAAAAAGACACTAATGGTAATCTAACAACCAAGCTATATGATAAACGTGATGACTTTAACTTTTCTATCGTCAACTTCCCTTACTTATGCAGCAATATACCTTCATCACCTGCATACGGAGTATATATATCTCAGTTGATTCGATACGCAAGAGCATGCTCTACGTATGAACAATTTCTTAAACGAGGTAAATTATTGACAAGCAAGTTGATGAAACAAGAATATCAACAGTCTCGTTTAAAGTCATCATTTCGTAAATTCTATGGTCGATACAATGACCTTGTCAGCAAATACAGTTTATCATTGAATGAAATGCTGACTGACGTTTTTCATACCAATTGTTAGTCCATTATTTATACACTGAATTGACCACGGATTTTTTCCGTTATTTCCTGATTAAGACAAGGAGCACACGGCGGGTGTGACCGGTCGGCAGGGGATGCTCACTCCTCCATGGCACCTGATCCCACCTCTGATGTTTCGGAGGTCCGTGTTTGCTCTGCTCTTATTTTGTATATTGTTTAATGGACGTTGAGATTGAATACTGTTCGTTATTTCCATATCCTTCTCTTGGGACGTAAGTAGATCAGATTTGGAATACTTGACAAAAGATTGCAATGCAACACTGTTTTAATGTCATTGCATTCCTAGTATTTCCCACAGGTCCCTGTGACTGCATTTAAAACATTTTTCTTACTTCCTGTGTGTATGTTTTGTAGTATGTGTGACTGCTTTATAAAACATTTTTCTTAATTCCTGTGTGTATGTTTTGTAGTATACGATTCCATTGGCGAATCTTGTATATTTTGAAATATTTTGATTTTTACTCACATTCTACGTTTTGTATAGAAACTGATATCTGGACTTGCATTACTCATAAATTAAAGATTACGTGTATGCATGTTTATTGTGCTCTCGATCAGCCAGTCAGTTTATACAGCGTTGCATATGTAAAACAACCGATTATATGATCTTCGAGGAAGGTAAATAAATTTAATTACAGTAAGGTTTAACAGAAAAATGAGTACAAAAGACTTAATTTGAACTTTAAGGTGATCAAAAACATGAAAAATGTTGAAAGTACAACTTTTATCATGTCTTAAATTCATTTACCTTCTGAATAATCTCCTTGACTGACACCCTTTCATCCTTGACTTTCGTTTTGATGGTCTCGGTGTCTTCTGGATCCGGTATAAGGAATTGATTGGCAGTTTGAATATGACTTCTATCATCATATTTATCTATTTCAAAGTTTGCAAAATGAAAATATACATATGCATTATTCTTATCACAATACTTGTGTTTAAAAATATACATGTAAACTGTATTACAAAATTGATTTATAATCAACTACTACTAAAATATTATCAATCTTTGTAGTTTTGATGATGTACCTTGGAAGAGGGTGTTTTTACATATCGACAATTGCAGAATAAATTAATTTTGAATCTTCCACGATTTATTTAGCTCTCAGTCACCTGGTCTTGTAGGGTGCTTTCTTTGACAGCCGCAATATGCGTAGAAATACGGACGCTCATCAGCTATTAACTTTCATTACTATCTGCTTGTAGCGACAACACATGATCGCTGACGAAAAACAAATCTCCCTGAAGGATTTATACCTAATGTCGTGAAAAGAGATTACAAGTTATTGGGTCATGAGGACCTAAACAAGAGGATCCATTGCTAGGATGATCATGGGGCGGATCGAGGTGAAACTATCGACCCAGACCAGAAGGGGCTCCATAATCACCACCTCCATTACCAGCAGAGAGCGGTTGTTTCCGGACATTTAAATTCCTTGGTCGGAAGAAGAGGGGATGGATGTACTCTATGAATCAAACTGGCTGTACATAGCAGCAGGCAGCCATCAGTAGACACCGACCACAAAGGTAGTTCCTTTTTTACCTGCATGATATTAGAATGGCGTTATTATTCCTGACATGATTGATTTATATATCATTTCTATATATGCTATCTCTATTACATGGATAATGGAGCTTGTAAACATTGCGTGGCATTCATATTTTCCTAATCCAGTCTCTGTGAAGGACATCTCGAGGTCGAAGTGCAGAAGTATGTACTGATGTTTCTTGCATGTAGGACAAGCCAAGGAAGAAAACTATGCCTAGTAAAAGCACATGTATCAACACTGGGATTCATCAGACAAACTCACCCAATGTTGTCCCCACATCAGACAACTATAACCATAGAATTCCTTCTCATTGGATAAGTATAAGTAATGAGAAGCTACCCATTTTTGTATCGACTTGGGTAACTCGCGACCGCCCTATCAAGGAGCGAGCGCTCTACCGACTGAGGTAGGTGTCATTTGAAAGAGCTTAATTAGTGATGTATGCGTACCAATTATGAAATATCTACCTCTCATGGTTCAAGAGTTATGGCGAATGATAAAGTTGACAACAGGCAGACAAACATACAGGACAAAACAATATACGCCCCGGATCTTTGCTAAACACGAGTGGAAGTGATGATGCAGTAGTTCTAAAACCCTACAAAACAATCAAAGTCTTCCAAGAAGAAGAAAAATGATGCAGCCAGTCTAAGATAATGCGAGCAATAGAATAGGATAAAGTTCCCAATAATCTTATTTTGCCTCTTCTTGATTTTTGTTTATCTAAGATATGAACTTTCCAGCCTAAATTTCCTATTTCAGCATACGTCAGTCGAGATATGTCATTTTGGCCACCCTTGCAGAGAATTAAAAATTATCAACATGCTGTTTGACATCACCTACAACTTCTTTGATCTGTTCGCAGGCCTCACAAATGTTAGCATGGTCATGATTGCGAAGGAAACCGTATAGAGCTGTCACTTAGAGCATACCTACGGCAGTGATCTGCAACATCTGATGTTTCTGCCACAGGAGTCTGAAAAATGCAAAAAAATATTATTAATGGGTGTGGATATATGATGAATGTTTTAACTTTTTTATATACAGTATTGCATTCTAATTGAAATGAATTATAGACAAGTTCTTAAAAATGAAAAATCTTGAATATGAGAATCGAAGATCTCCTAATGACACACAATCGATTGTCGGCAACAATCGTTCCATCACTCGTTGGAATAGCCTCATTTTTGGGTTTAGTGGGCTGTGGTTGGTCATTTCTTCTAAAATAATAAAAAACGCTAGATTATAAATTTAGATTTTTTAGGAGTAATATTGAAGATTTACAGAGCAAATGCACTGAAAACTGTGGGATTAACATTAGAGGTACGAGTTTCTATTTTAGATTGATCTTACCAGTCATGCAAGCCTCCTTTTGACTTTAGTGGGGTAGTAAGGATTGGGGTTCTTGGACAGCTGTAGATTTCATGGTCAATGCCATCATGGGAAAGTAATTGTGTTCTCGTCTGTGACCACCAAACAGATTCTATTTGCAGAAGAAAATCAGATATTTTTTCGTAGTGATTTTGGAAAAGAGACATTCTACTGCCAGATTATTTAAGGAACACAGATACGCCTCTGACTGTTCAGTAGAAATTTAGACTGTTTTCTAATTATAGAGTCCTATTTCCTATTGTTAGTCATAAGAAATCGATGCATCTCCAGTTGCCCGAACAGACTTCCACTCAACATAAGCCTTGGTAATCAGTTGAGGAACCGCAGCAGAAGAAATCGTGTAATGAGGAAATATAATACCAGCCAGACTGTTTACTAAACTCGTCATCACTCTGAAGGAACACTCTGGGGGAAACAACATGACACGACGAGGATCGTTTTCCACCAACCTTCTCATGTTGGCCGTTGTTGTTCTAAAATGTTTAAAACAAGACATCATCTATAAGAAAGATCTTTCATTGTCAAGTCTGATTTACCTGATCCTTTTTGATGCACATTATATCTAATAATTGCATTCCTGATAACAGGACTTGGCTTTCTACCACTGTGTTCCGTGATATGTTCGCAAATATTATACATGTAGGTGTAAAAGCTCCTATATTATTTCAAATAGTTTAATGCTTTGAGATAAAGTAATTCAAAAATATGAAAAAAAAACCCATTCCTGATAACATGACTTGGCTTTCTATCACTGGTGGTCCGTGATATGTTAGGCTGTCGAAACTTCTCTCTTCGTTTTCTGTCAGCTAAGATCTCAAGCAGAAAATCTGTACATTTCAGCTGCATAGGTCACAATGCTGTGAAATGGGGAACCGTAAAATTTTCTGCTGTGCATCTTTACTGGTTTCCCAAAAATAACTTTACACAGATGACAAAACAGGAAAGTGTGATTGTAGAGACGTAAAATTTGACAAAGATTCCTATCTGCTGCTTTACTACAGTATATGCTATCGAAATTATATCGGTTAAAGTGTTGCATTAATACAGAACTCCATCTTTAATCTTTCCCTCAGAATGTAAATTTTGCTAGTTTTACAGCATATAACCTTGCATAAGATCCCCTGATTTCGTTTCTGTCACCGATGGTAGCTTTGCAAAGTGCTTCAATACCTTTTTGAATGTTTTTGTCAGAGAGGTGGTTGGGTTATTGAGTAATAGGATTTGATACCATATCTGCAATGTCATTGTAAATAGAGGAAGCAAGGCAAATATAAGCAAGTGTATAGATCTCTAAATTATCACCTCAAACGAAACCATGAAAGGGTTTTAGTTTGCAAGTCCATGTTTCTGTTTAACTTGCGCAATGGCGAAAAGACCGTTTATTCCTGGATTGATAATGCTGACATGGGAAATCCTAAGCCATTCACCAAGAGACAGATACAAATTCGAGCTCTAGAAAAGGTTACTTTTGCAAATTACTTTTTGAAACAAGTACCAAAGATCCCATTACATAATTACAGATCGTCTACCTCGAAACAATATATGGAACCAACTTTTAACTCCTACTGTGAACTCTACAATGAAAACATCCAAACAATGTAACGAACCATTCCTGTCTAGGAAAATGTTTACAGAATTATTTGAAAGCCAGAACATCTCTTTATTCAGCCCTAACATAGATCAGTGCGATGCATGTTGTGGTTTTGAGACAAAAAATATATCAGAGGAGATCTACGCGAAAAATATAGAGATGAAGACAGCAGCACGCACAGCAAAAACAAATTGATAAAGAAAGG
Organism: Saccostrea glomerata; assembly: GCA_003671525.1. Lineage (NCBI taxonomy): Eukaryota > Metazoa > Mollusca > Bivalvia > Ostreida > Ostreidae > Saccostrea > Saccostrea glomerata. The sequence goes on from PRKT01000506.1 coordinate 182,498, forward strand.
GCATTTAATGAAGACATCCTGCATGATGTCTAAGTTGTGAATGCCCCTCCGGTTTCACCGGTAGGCGACTAATAACTCCCATGACTGGAATGACAATATGACTACATTTTCAAAATATTCATTTTAATTTTAATAAATGTATAGGAAAATTCTTTTTTCTTTTGAAGATAGCCTTTAGGAGACATCCCATCAACGTCTATAACTCTGTAAAGACTGAGCATCCATCCATAGTAGTTGGATTACTATACGAAGTACATGCGGTTAAGGCGGTGAATGAGTTCCGTGACCAAAGGGCCTATAACACCACCCAGTCTACATTTTTAATGTAGTTAATACTCATTGGGCAAACATTTGTACAAATGAATGAGATAAAGACTATTTTTTTTACAGTCAACTATAACTCTATATTTACAAGGTCTCTTTATTCATTTAGATAAATTTTAATTTTTATTATTTTTGAATTTAACTCATTCATTTAAACTATATCAATGTGCAATATTGAATGATACATAAAATCATTATAGAAGGAATATGGCGGGTACTCAGGTGTTGTAAATAAACTCGGTGTGTACACACGCGATTTTTAGGCGGAAACCACCTATTACATTTGCTTTGTTGACCTTTCGACCTCTCAAGATGTTTGCCCCGTTTCATGGTACTCCAAATGGATGTATCTTAAACTAAGGGCAGACAACCCGCTAAATCATATTCGAAACCTTCCCAATCTTTATCGTTATTATCATATCAAAAAGCGTGTGTTACGACGAATTTATTTTAACAATTTATTTTGATGAATGGAAAAAAAGTCCAATAAAAATAATAGCCTAATACTAGACCTTATTTTTGTCGTTCAACAAAAACGGAGGGCTTTTCGACCCCTTAGAATAAAAAAAAACCTTTAAAATATTTTCCAAGTTCATAATTACATTTTCTAAAAAAAATTCTAACCACTTTCCTAAACTTGTGACATGATATTAAGTCTATTCCAAAGAAAATAAGATGTGTTTGTGAAACACTGATGCCTCCGTATGGCAACATAACAAAGATTTTACTTTTCTTAAATGAAAATTATACTGAGACGCAAAAGAAACGCAACACCCTACTTTAGGGGGAAATAATTACGTAAAGTAAAGAATTTTGTAACTTAAACTTATGAATATCTTCAATTTGGTGAACATCGGTAATTTAACGGTAGAACGATTTCCATACCATAACCGGAAGTCAAGTTTGAGTCTGCTTAACAGGAATAAAAAATTGCATGTTAAAAAAAAATATTTACCAATATTATGGAGTTTTAAGGGTTTTTTACTGTTTATCATAAGTAATGCAGCAAACTTTCAAAAAATAAACTCTCGTTTCTTTACCCGCAACGATGCTAATGCTACTTGAAAATAGCTTATGCACGCAATTCCAGTGCTCTAGCTGTAAAATTTCACTGTAAATGGGATGGAGAGTTACTGATACGAAATTTCACTACATTACGCCTCAACAGGGTCTTAGGTATCATATGCATTAAGGACAGTCCTTGTACCGGAAGTCTAAAGGTGGTACACTGCTCTAAATTAGAGAAAATTCAACCTAATCATCTGAAAAACAGGCATTTAAAAATACCAAAGAATATGTATTTATCTCAGATCTCGATATTAATAAACTTATTGTATCGTAGAAATTAAGCTGCAACTGTTGTTTAGGACAGTCTTGCATGTTTTACTTGTAGGGCTGGGAGGGGGTTGTTTTAACAGTCATATGGTACTAAGTAAAGTTCAAAGATAAACATTTAAAAACATTTGTAGATTACTGTTTGTTGCGTTCCTTTTGCGTGTCAGTATAAATTAATTGGTACGAAAAGTATAGTTTTTTCAATGGAAAACAATTGTAAAATTAGAAATAAAAAGTAAAAACAATATCTTCCCAAACTTCGTTTGGGGAACATAAATATGGGGAGAATCCAGGTTAACGGAGGCATAGACGATCCGGATTTGACAGGAGATTAAGATCACATTCCAGGAGCACTCCCTCATCATCATCTCCACTACCCGTATACCATCCAATTCCTAAGGAGGAGGAACGGAATTTTTCTTCGCCTACTGTCCGGACAGCCTTGCCCCAGAGATGGAGAAGGAGGACAAGCGGTAATCAAGACCTGTCCCCCCAGCACCATCCAAACCCCAAAGTAGCGCCTTTTTGAGGGTGTCATTCCATAGTGGGGCATTCAGGTTAGCCTTGAATCAACATACTGTATTCAATGATTCTATGACGATGAACAAAAGATCTATGTTTTCTGTGATGATGAACAAAACAACTATGTTTGTAGCAGATGCATAAAGAGGCCTGCCTGCTTTATATGTACAGCTATACTTGCTGACATAAATCGAAGCTGCCCCCTTTGCCGCAACGGAGATCCAGTTCCAGATCTAGGCCCTAGGACAAGGCCCCCTCGACCATCATCTAGACGACCCCTATCTGAGAGTTCCAATGTTAATGACAGCCGGCAGTAAGGGAGAAAACCCTGTAAAAAAATCAATCAAACAGCTGTTTTCACGGCTAACCACATCTTTATAAAAATAATCTTTTAATACAGTCAAAGAAACGAGTGTGTCACAAAGCCAGAAAAAATAACTAAAAACAGCGGTATGTAGAAACGATTTTGTCAAGAAAAGATTATCTTTTAATACAGTGAAAGAAACGAGTGTGTGTCAGAGAAACGTGTGTGTCAATAAAACACTTTTAATCTTTTTTTCAATATATACAAAGGCTGCAGTTCACACTCTATGGATTGACTAATCTTGTGGAACAGATCTTCCTATTAATGGTTGGTACTGCACTTGAAAAGTTGGAGCCAGAATGGTCGGGTGTTGCGCTCATGTAGCCAGTGTCTTATGGTATGTTGGCATAGAGAGACACGACAAAGTTTTGAAACCCTCTGGGTTGTCTGCATTGCAGAGAACTGCTGCAGATATACCTTCTTATATTTGGATGTTTATTTTTGGATGTATTTAAAAATGGCGGAGGGCCAATTATAGATTTATGACGCAAGGTTGTGCAATTATAATGTATGTGCATTTAGGACCCTACATTGTAATTTCATGCGAAAAGTGGCGTTATATACTACACGGGGATCTGCGTACATATTTAAACAAACAAAAAAAAAAAGGAAAAAAAAACGTTTTATGTGATGAATTATATTATAAACATTTACCTAATAAATGTCTTTGTAGTACGTTAGATTACAAATTTCACACAAAAACCCATCAACAATATTAAATACAGTTTTGATTCCACATTGATCTATTAACGTCATTCTGATTTAATATAATTATACACGAATATTCAATACCTATAGAAAATTATTTAATTTCTGAAGAGGATAGTTTTATTTTAAATCAGTAATGAAAATTGAAATAAAAATTCTAAATAGTTTGTTCTTTCATTGAACTTCTTAAATGTAGGTTATTTTATAAATGTGTTCTCTTGTATAACTTTATTTATGAAATATACAATTTTTTAAATGATAAAAGAAACACGAATCATCATCTTAATTTAAAAGAATTTTCGGTCGGAGACTGTGTGTGTACATGCTCGACAACAGCCCATTGTTCCCTT